>JAQQSZ010002795.1:0-14640 GCA_028646595.1 Phalanger gymnotis
ATCTTTGCCAAGAAAACCCCAAATGGGGTCATAAAGAGTTGGACATGACTGAACAACAATGAGGGCTTGTCTGGTCTTGCCCAGTTTGCCTAACATGGAAGGGCCTATGAGAGGGCACTAGAGCATGTCCAAATTGCCTAGCATTGGAGACCTCAACATCCCCTACCACAAAGGTGCAGGAAACTGCCTTTGATCAGCTGCCCGTGTCCAGATTGTATAACATTAAGGCCTCTTTATCCCCTCCTATGAGGCTAGGGGTAGCCTCTTTTTATTGGCTCCATGCATCTTTAAAACTGGCAAGACTGGTCACTTTCTTTTAGCCACTCTTTTTTCTTCTGTTCTTCCAGCTCCTTTTTTTTTTTCCTGCTGCTCTTTCTTGCTTGCTCTAGAGGGTGAAGATCCCAGCTCCAGGTTCACATACGTCTTGAGATCAAGTCCCAGGCAACCTGGCTGCTCAAGGCTTCAGGCCCGGCTGGCTAGCCACACCATCCTGGGTACAATCCTGTCTCCAAGGTTGCCATGGCTTGAACTTCCACTTGTGTGGGGGTCACCTCTGGTATCTGATACTGAGGAGGACAAACAATAAGCACAGAACAAACATTCCCAAGATCATTTCTTGAAGCCAGAATAAAAGGGAGAACAGGGGAAGGAAGTCCTTCCCCTCTAACTGGTTCAGCTCATGATTCCTGCACTGTGGGTGAACTGGCAACTGGGAACTGTGGGTTATAAGTATTTTAAAATGCATTAAATAAAATATTCAAAATCACAAAGAAAACCTTGTATTGAAATAGTTATCAAAATATTTTTAAATATTTTATTTTTTCCAAATACATGTAAAAACAATTTTTAACATTAGTTTTTTTTTTAATTTTTAATTCCAAATTCTCTCCTTCCCTCCTTTTCCTACTTCTTCCCTGAGAAGGCAAACAACTGATCAAAATATTTTTCAAAAATGAAATCTATCCATAGACCTAAGGGATCTTAGGACAATTAGGTTAAGAACCTCTGCACTAGAAGGAGTACCCACTAGAAACCTTACTCAGGGCAGTGACTGTGACTGAGACAACAGAGGCCTCTCAAAAAGACTTACTCATAAACAGGTGTCATTATTTCCTTTGATTCCTTATATGAATTTCATTGACCTGTAAATAGTCCTATTCATTCTTTGAGCCTCGTGAATATGTGCTTGCTTGTAAGGACAGTTGATGACAACACTCTGGGTCATGTCCAGGAATGAATTTCCTAGCTTATCCCGGAAGTGGGGGCAATGGGCTAAAAACTGAGAAATTTAAGGCCCATTATCTCATGTGAGAGTCTCTATCAAAGAGCTATATAACTTGGTTCTTTAGAAGGGTAGCTTGCTATAGGAGAGGCAAGGGAGCAAGCATTTGTGCCAGGCCTTATGCTAAGTGTTTAACAAATATTATCTCATTTGGTTTGATCCTTACAATCCTGGGAGGGAGATGCTATTATTATCTTCATTTTACAGGTGAGGAAACTGAGGTAGACAGATGTTAAGTGACTTGCCCAGGGTCATACATTTAGTAAGTGATTGAGGCCAAACTTGAACTCAGGTCTTCCTGACTTGGGTCCACCCCAGGGCTCTATACACTGTGCCATCTACCTGTCCTGCAAGGATAAATTATCAGATTATCACTGCTTGTTAAATATATCCCCCAAATATCCACTGGGGAGAGCAGTTTGTTGAGCTGCAGGGTTGAAAACTTGATTACAAGAGGTTGAGAAGTGAGTGTAATGTGAGGACGAGGAAGCAACAAATTTAGACGAGTACTGTCAAACTCAGATAGAAACAGAAGGATCTTTGTGAACCATGAGTTGACTTAGAAAATCACATATTGACAATATCTATGTTCTATTACACTTTACTTTGTTAAATATTTCCCAATCAGTACTATTTCACCCTGAATAATATTTCATCTAAATCTGATTCTGTGTTGGAGGGGACTGTGTGTTTGAAACCTCTAGTGCATGTGAGAAAGCTACGATATATAATGAACTTCAAAGACTTGGGGAAGGTGAGTGTCATTAAGGAATTGTATAAAAAGGAGAGAAGATGGACAGGTTTCATGGCAAAAGTAGGTGATGACAGGGAGACTATCAGAGGTCTGGAACCTTGTGATGTTGGGAGAAAGCAAGGAAGGCCTCCAGGACACTCCAATCCTATCATCTTCACCATCACCCCCTTCCCACCATGTTCTTTGGGGAGAACGTGGATTTGGGTCACATTGGATAGGCGGGCACTTAGCCCAGTGCCTGGCACATAGTAAGTAAATCTCCCCTCCCAACATCCTTAGCACCCCTCCCAAACCCCTATGTTCTTTTGAGAAAATGTGGGTTGGGCACACTAGATAGGTGCTTAGCCTACCTAGCACATAGTAAGTAAACCTCCTCCCCGCTCATCCCTTCCCCTCCTGTTTTCTTTGGGGAGAACACGGATTAGGATCACACTGGACAGGTAGGCATGGATGAGTTGTGGTTCTTGGAGGGAACTCCCAAATCATTGGGATCATGGATCCATTTGAGCAGTGGGTGAGTGTGATTACAGGGGAGAGTAGAAGGATTGTGATGAGCAAAGAGCAGCCAGATGAGATTAGATAAATTTGTAGTGCACACCTGCAGCATTGTTGAGTGACCTCATTCAGCACGTGAGTAGGAGTAGAAGTAGCTGGGGTTATCTAGGGTTGCAGTTTGGCAAGGGCAGACCTGTGAAAGGGCATAGGGCTGGGGGAGAGTGCAAAGCTGAAGCTGAGTGGGTTAACTGTAGCTTGGGATTTTGAAAATAGGAAAGAGGCCAGAACAAAGTATTGCACTGGAGAAAGGGGAAAAGTAACTGGAGGTTGCCCTTAGAATTAGAATAGTCTCCAGAGGGCTAAGGCACAGAAGGAATTCTACACATATCTATCAATTTACATATCTGCTTGTGCATTTGAAAAAGACCAGGCTCCCTTTGCCTTTCTGAGTAAAAACAATGCCGTCCCTAAGTATTGTTACTTAACTTCCCCTTCAGCTCTGGACAGGGCTACTGTTCCGGGAATGTGTTCTATTTTGCCTCACAGGGGCCAGCTGAGACTGCCCTGGCTCTCAGCACAGCTGAGAAATGGGGTGGCCAACAGAGCAGATTGGCATATGTGTGTATCCTTATACCTTTTTTCCCCCTGCTTATCACTGGTGACTCTGTAGTGTTAGTTTTAAGGAATTTGCAGCTGTGTTTTCTATTCCTTGAAATCCAGAATCAGACTAACCTGTCAGATGATTTATAAATCAAATTATAAATATATAGCCCCAGCTATCTCTGGAGCATCATTAGCCTAATTCACTGGTTTTTGATGGACTCTGGACTTTCCAAATCTGAGAAACAAACCTCAATGCACAGAAAGAACAATACATTTTGAGTTTCCTCCAAAACTGACCCACAAGCATTATTAGCTGGGTCCATTGATCAGAACCTGGTGTTGATGAGTCCAAGATCAGCAGTTTAAGTTTAGTCTAAGGCAACTGAAAATACCTTATCCTTATTCCTTTCCCTTTCCCTGTTCCTAGGCCCATGGGGACAGTTAGCTTTGCATAGGGAAACATCCCATTATGTGGTTCCAGGATGTTAATCTGAACTTGGACAGCTTTTCTCTATGGTTCTAACTGTAATGGGGTCATGGAACATGCTTAGATTTGCCCTTCCTGGTAGGTTACACAAAACATGTATAGGTATTCTCTGCCAGTTTCCAGTTCATCCTGGAATCTTGCAGGGTTGGTAGGGGTAGGGGTGGAGGGTTTATTTTAATCATAAGCAAGGTCTTCCAATGTGTGAGTCTCTTAATTGGCTGCTGAGCTGGATGGGTTGATGACCCAGGGGACCTTTTTTGCCCACTATTCGGGTAAACAATTACTTTGCTAGGTAGAACAGCTGAGCACGGCTGTCTTGGGTGTTGTTCATGTGTCCCAGTCTTTGTGACCGCATTTGTAGTTTTCTTGGCAAAGAAAAATGGACTGGGTTTGCCATTTCCTTCTCCAGGTTCATTTTACAGAGGAGGAACTGAGGCAGACAGGGTTATGTGACTTGCCCAGGGTCACACAGCTAGTAAGCTCTGAGGCTGGATTTGAACCCAGGAAGATGAATCTTCCTGACTGCAGATCTGTTGCTCTATCCACTGTACCACCTAGCTGCGCCAGGTATCTCTAGTCTATGAGTAAATATGCTCAGTGACTACCCCTTCCTCCCCCAAAGCAGCACAGATGCAAGTTCCATATTGCCTGAGAAGCCCAAATTCACTGAGTTGGGTGGGCTTGAGAACTCACATTTGAGAGAAATTAATTTGAGCTTCTCAATGTCTGCTTCATAGTATCTTTGCCTACAACATTGGGTTTTCCTGACTTTGAGGCCATCTGTCTATCCACTATGCCTATAATTTGTTTGGATATATTGGGATATAGGAGTGTACAAATAATTTTCTTATGAGCATGCAATTGAAAACTAATTGTGGTCACTTAAACGTCTGTCCAACTTTCCTAACGCAGACACCCTCTCCCTCCCCCAACTACTAACACTAGAGCAAGAGCCTCCATCCTTTTTATGTCATGGACTTTTGGGCAGTCTTGTGAACCCTTCTCAGAATAATGTTTTTAATGTATAAAATAAAGTACATAAGATTGCAACTGGGCGAACCTTTAAAAAGAAGACAGACAAATAGCCAGGAGTATGCTGAAGCCAGCTCTAACAGGCTCTTGAGAGCAAATTGTTAAGTGCTACAATAAAGGGCTTGATTTATTTTTTTGTTTATCGTCAACAAGAAAAATGATAGTGAGAATGTTAATGATGCCAATTAAACTTAAAAGTCTTCAGTGTACATTTCTTTTTTCCTGGAGGGCTGATTGTTATACTCTTATCAGGCACTTGTAATCCCAGTGATCAGAGAGGTTGAAGCTGGCAGATCTCTTGAGCCTGAGAGTTCTGGGATGCAGTGGACTATGCTTATGGGTGTTTGCACAAAATTCAGCGTCAGTATGATAACCCTACGGAAGGGCTAATTGGCATTGGTCTTAATAGTGGGATGCATAGGAATAAGTAGCCCCCGTTCTTCTAGCCTGAGTGAGGAAGGGAGAACCCAATCTTAAATTCAGAACAAAACGAAATAAAAAGAGACACCTTTTGACTGAGGTCCTTTGGCTGTGACTCTCCAGGTAGCAAAATGTGACTTCAGTGAGGGATAATGAAGGACAAAGTCCTATGGTATTATAATGGCAATCCAGCCTATACTGAAGTTGGTTCCAGAGGAATTAACTAGAAAAGACTGTACTGTGGAAAGCGAATTGTTGGATCTGTCTTTGGAGTTTCCTAGTGAAACATGAACAGAGAAATTTGACACAACTAAAAGCAAATTAATTAAAAAAAGACTAAAAGGAGTTCAAACACGGCCTCAGACACTTACACGTACTAGCTGTGTGACCTTGGGCAAGTCACTTAACCCCAATTGCCCTTCCAAAAAACAAAACAAAAAAGACTAAAAGGACTTCGCATGGTAACCTTGAATACAAATATCCTGAAAAACAAGTAAAGAAAATAGAAAACTATCTAAATGTTTAAAAAAATAAAGCATTCATTCTGAAAAAAAAAAGAAATTTGACTCAGCAGGGCAGCTGATGTAGAATGGGACTGTCACCTAGAAAATGAGCAATTCATTTCCAGTTATGAAATCTATCATCCTTTCATAACTTTTCCCAAAACATTTTCTATTTTACTTGGTGAATTTTAATGTTCAAAAGATAAGAGTCCCATTCTAGACAGCAATTTGGAATTATGCAAATACAGTGACTAAAATGTCTACAGCTTTTGACCTAGAGATTCCACTGCTAGGTATATATCCTAAGGAGGGCAATGGCAAAAAGAAAGGCCCTACAAGCAGCAAAATATTTATAGCAACACTTTTTAAAGTACTAGCAAGGAATTGGAAACAAGGTCACTGTTGACTAGAGAATGGATAAGCATGTTGTGGCTCGTTAATGTAGTAGAATGTTACTGTGCAATAAGAAACAACAGATCTGATGAATACAGAGAAGCATGGAAGGACATCTGCACTATACAAAGTGAAGTAAGCAGAACCTGGTAAATAATATGTACAAACATCTCCCAAAATGTAAATAGGGAGAACAACAGAAAAATCAGAGTTGAATGCAAGCTTATAAAAACCAAAGCAGGTCTCAAATAAGAGGCACTTTTACCCCATCTCTTTTTCAGATATGGGAAAACAGAGGTATGGAAAAAATGCATATAATATCAGAATATTATATATATCTATGCACATTTATATATATTCTGTATATTTCTACACATTGGTTAATGTTGCTGATCTGTTGTTTCTTTGTAATAAATGGATACAGTGCTGGGCCTGGAGTCAGGAAGACTCCTCTTCCTGAGTTCAAATTTGGCGTCAGACATTTACTAGCTGTATGACCCTGGGCAACTCACTGAATCCAGTTTGCCTTAGTTCCTCATCTGTAACATGAGCTGGAGAAAGAAACGGCAAACCACTTCAGTATCTCTGCCAAGAAAACCCAAATGGGTTCATGAATAGTCAGACACAATAGAAAAAATACTTAATAGCAACAAGAACATACGGGCTTCCTCTCTCTGGGGTTACTGGGGAAATGATTCATTGGGAAATGCTGGTGATATTTAAAAAAACCAAACATTTATTAAATATTAAAAATATTTTTTTAAAAAAGATGTCTATCTCCTTTAAGAAGTCAGGCTAGAAAATGAAGAAACCATTCACCAAGAGGGAAGGGCTGCTGAATGAGTTAAAATAGCAAAAGGGAGAATTGGGGAGAAATTAAAAACAGTTACTATTCACAGAGGAAAAAGAGAAGTATTAAAGGAGGTAATTAACACCTTCCCTTTGAAGAGCAGCCAAGGGCTAAGAATAAACAAAACCAGAAACTGAGAAAGGGTAATCCTGGAGATAGAAAAAAATTGACTTCCTTTAGTTAAAAAAAGAAAGTAAACAGCTAGATAAGAGAAGCTTATAGGTGTTAAGTGATGACAAGGGTACTTAATTCATGCTTTTTTGTTTAACCCTTCTAAATGGAGTATTATGCTGGTTTTAAAAATTAAGAAGAATTACATATTTGTAGAAAAAAAGTACAGTTAAATGAATTGTTTTCTATTATTGCTTCTCTCAATCACCTACATGTGAAATGTCTACTTGTAAACCTGTTACCTTAAATAAGCTTCACCTTTCATCTGATGGCACCTACCCAAATGAGGTGTTGGTTGGCCTTCCTCGGTCTAACTTTACATCCTCTCATCTTATTTTCGTGATAAAGATACAATACTCCCCTTTGCCATTCCACTCTTTTTCCCTTTAGGCCAGGTAAGGAACTGGTGCAACCGTTTAGATGATATAGGGAGGAAAGTACCATGGATAATTCTAACAGTCTCACATTTTGTACCTGAAAGATCTTTATTACCTCAATAGCTACTTCATTTATCAACTTCCCCTTGCTAGTAATGACCTGGCCTTATTCTTTTTTTCTTCTCTCCTATTGTCCATCTTGTCTGTGTGGGTAGGAGGTTTGTGAAATTTAGCACACTTACTCTTTGAGACAGTGGCTATTTTGGGTGCATTCCATACTTATTTCATTCCACTAATATTAAATAGAGGGTATTTTATGGTATTTACCATTTTTGGAAACACTAAGTTAATCTACTCCCTTTCTACATGAGTGTCAGCTCCTGGAACAAATGGCAAAATTGAATGAGGGGTCAGTGGCTTGTCCAAGGTCAGAGAAGTCAATTGCCTACACTGATAACTCAAGCCTTTGCAGCTAGCTCAAGTTCTCTACTCACTCATGCTTTCACTGACTTGTTATTTTTAATGTGACAGCATGAAGGCAACTGTTGTCAACAAACAGGCAAGGCACAGGAAAACAGTTGGAACGGAAAGATGAGTAGCTAGCTGCTTACTTCTGTGTGTATTTGGCAAGGGGCCTTGACCTGATCCTTGCCAAGGGGGAGTCTGCCAGAATGTTAATGACACACATAAAAGGCTCTGTAAAGACAGAAAGCTGCCAATAACAGAAAATCTATGCCTACCTTAATCAAGAACTTCATTGTGTGCTGTTTTCTAAAAGCACACTGCTAACCCACTTATGAAAATTAGCACTCATTCAGTATGGGGCAAATAGATTTTTTTTTTTTGGTGAGTTAAATTAGAATCAGCCTATGGGTTTAAGGGAAATTATGCTTAAAGCAAACAAAAATAATATCTGTAGATATACTTTATGAAAATCTCACAGATATTTAATTGTCATGACCATTTAAAAACTACCTCAGTTAGGAAACATGTAGGTTTAATCAAACTATTTACATTGGCTCTTAAGTAGCTTATTAAGAGAATTATATTTTGATATCAAGATATTTGTAGCTCAGTTTCCTTATTTTTTTTCCTTCCTTTTCGTTTCTTTTCTTTTTTTTTTTTTTTGAGAGGGGAAGGCAGGGCAATTGAGGTTAAGTGATTTGCCCAAGGTCACACAGCTAGTAAATGTGTCAAATGTCTGAGGCTGAATTTGAACTCAGGTCCTCCTGACTCCAGGGCTGGTGCTCTACTCACTGCGCCACCTAGCTGCCCCCTTATTTTTTTCTAGCAAAGTTTATTAAAAAAAAGTTTCAATGACATCACTGTCATTCCCCCTCAGATGCCCCTCCCCCAAAGCCTTCATTATATGACAGGAGTATTGTCAATAAAATGAGACAATGAAAATGTCTGATAGCATATGCCGCAACCTCTCCCTCCAGGATGTAGGTATGTTTATCAACAATTCCCTGGGCTCAGGATTGGTCAGTCCATTGATCTGAGTCCTAATAACCTTAAATGTTATCTTCCTTTACATTAATTATAGTCATTGTATATATTTTTCTCTGGTTCTGCTTATTTCACCATGTATCAGTTGACAGAAGTCTTCCTATTTCTCTGAATTCCTTATATTTGTTTTCTATTATATCTCAATGATATTAAACCATATTCATATAGCTTTATTTATTTAGCTACTTTGTGCCCACTTTGTTTCTAAGGGTTTTTTGTTTGTTTTTACCACAAGAAATGCTATGAATATTTTGATGTATATCTTTCCTCTGCAGCTAGGTGGCACAGTAGATAGAGCAGTAACCCTGAAGTCAGGAAGACCCTGAGTTCAAATCCTGCCTCAGACACTTACTAGCTGTGTGACCCTGAGCAAGTCACTTAACTCTGCATCAGTTGCTCATGTGCAAAATGAGCTAGAGAAGGAAATGGCAAACCAGTATCCTGCCAAGAAAACCCCACATGGAGTGGGGAGTTGGACATGACTGAAATGACCCAACAGTAGCAACAACATATTCCCAGCAGTCTTGTTTAATAATAGGCTTTTTGAAAAGTTTTACTGGAGCCTTTCTAAATATTACAATTATTACCTGACGCACCTCCCAACCCACTCAATGAGCCTTCCCCTTGTAACAAAGAAAGTGCTGTCTCCCTCTTTAAGATATTACTTCCATGAGGATGGGGATTATTTTGTGTTTGTTTTTGTATCCCCAGCACCAATCACAGGATAAATGCTCATTGACTGGTTGATTGACACAGTAGCTATATCTGGCAGTGGATAAAATAATTTGCATTCCTAGTGTCCCATCTTTCTATTCTAAGACGGGAGGTACATTTCTTCATCTTGTCTTTGGGGCTCAAAACTAGTCCTTATAATTAATTATTCAACTTTCAACTTTGTTTTTGGGTTGCTTTCATTTCAGTTTTTGTAGAGGTTGTGTACATTGTTCTCATTCTGTTTACTTTAGTCTGCTTTACTTCATATGCATTCTCATGTTGCTTTATATTTTTATTCAATAATTAATAGTGCAATGATATTCTGTTACATTCATATACCATAATTTGACTCATCTCTGATAACAAACTAGTCAAAGGAACTTTTCCCCACCAAGAACATCCATTACTGGGGTTAAGGACTCCCTGTGAGACAAGAATTTGTGAGGACAACTGGAAAATTGTTTGCAAAAAATTAGGTTTAAATAAAAATATTTATATCATATATCACCATAAACTCTAAATGGATACTCAATCTAGATATAAAAAATAAAAATAATGTAGCCAGCATTTAAACAAAATAGAGGAGAATAGAAGGAATTGCCCTTGTACAACCATGGCTGGGGGCCTTAACTAAATTAAGGGACAGAAATAATCATAAAAATAAAATGGACAATTTCCATTTCATAAAAATGAAAAGTACAAACAAAATTAATGAAATTATAGCAAAAAGAGATGATTGCAAAAAAACTCTTCACAGCAAATCTATTTGATAGTGGTCAGACATGAAAGATGTAGAGAGAATCAGTACAGATATATGAGAATAAGAGTCTTTCTTGCCCTCATGGAAAAGTGGCCAAAGGATAGAAATAGGGAGTTTAAAAAAAGGCAGGCTAAAAATAACTATTTGAAAGAATAATCAAATAACTGGTCATAAGATAAACGCAAATTGAAACAGCTCTGAAATTTCACCTCACTCACATGCACTAGGTGGACAAAGAAGACAAAAGACAGAAGTGTTAAATATTGGAGGGGCTGTGGGAAGACATGTACAGTTTGAAAGTTGAGTGGCTAGACCTTTCAAAGACTTAGACTCGTTCAACCTGTGAACAGACTAACAAGACATTACAGATGAAAATGGAGATATGGTTACACTCTTGGCTGAATAACAATGCAGAAATTTGCCCAAGTAATGTATTACTTCAGAAGTGCAGGAAGCAGCAAAACTCTACCTCTGAAACTAGATTAAAACGTAATTAAGGAAATATTTAACAAAATAAAAATACAACATGGATGTTAATTTGTGGTTTTCTAAGTCAATATTCAGCCAGCAGAGATCTGTTTCTGTTTAACACCACTGGCTTACATGGAATTACATGTTCATTGATGTAACACATGAATTATTGTATGTTTGATTCATGCTTGTTCACTATTTTGTTTATTCATCAATGCTAGATTATTATTAATATAGAGAGCAACACCTTTTTATTAGCTATACACTGTTTCACTGTTTGGCGTTTGTGTTTGCTAACACTACGCATGTTTTTCTCTTTCATAAGCTATTGATATTGTTAGCTTTTTTTATTTTGCTGTCTATAATTATTTGATTTTGTATTATGTATATGCATGTATTATTAGGCTATACACATGCTTTGTCTTTTACGTAATTTAGGCATCTGGTCATCAAAGCAGTTGGTAAGGCAATGCTTTGCATCATGTTATATGAATTTCACGTATTGTTGATGTGTATTTACTGTGTATTGTGTCATAGGATGATTACCTAGGATTCTGAGATAATCACCGTTGTTATTTTACAGAACTGATATATCTTTTGGTGTTTGGGATCTGTGTTTGCAGATTTCAAGTATTCCTCAGCTGTTTTTTGCAAGAGACTGAAACATTTCTAGTCCCGTGGAGGAATGTTGCCCCTCCCAAATTTCCAGTCTAAGGATTGTTGTCAGGGAGAATCAAGATGCTGGAAGTTACTACGGTAACTGAGTACACTTTTACTCAGTGGCCAAATTTGAACTAGTCATTGGAAGAAGAATCTGGGAAGGAGGACATGAAGTATTTCTTTTAGCCTAGCCAGATGGAGGACTAGGGGGCAGATTAAGAGTCAGAGTAATGTGCTATCCCTGAGTGACCTGCCTCTGTCTCTAGGACTCTTAATGATTGTTGTTGATGACAGTATTGAAGAGGAACTGTGAGATGGAGCCAGAGAGACTGTGGACAGATGAAGAAATGGAGTAATGAGAAAAGAGAGAAATCATTGAATCATTCCAGAGTGAGCCAGTGAGGCACTCAGACCAGGCAACTGAAACCTTTGTTTCCCCTCCTTATCCCTGGTTGGACCACCACTTATGTTAACAGTCCAAACTCTTCATACTCTCTGTTCCACCATTCCACTCTCCCCCTTGCTAGAGAAGAGGAAGAGTAAAGGGAAAGACTATTATTCTGTTCCCTATCTGCTACAGTCTCAAAGCAGCTGGCATCCCAAAGGAACTGTTCTGCAATTAAGTTTTGTTGCTTCCTTGTTTATTGTTACCATTTATATAAAAGAAAATTGATGGCTACTACTGGCTCCTTCTGGGAATTTTATTATTTGGCGGTCAATGTAATTGAGAAGAGGTTTTGCCCTTAAAAATTCAGGAGACATTTTTTTTTCTTCAGCAAAAGCTAAAGTGGGAAGAATGGAGGTCTCATGGAACCCATGAAAGACCTACGAATCATCATCATCATCATCATCATCATCCCCTAAATCTAGTAAGAGAAACCATTATATTTATTATTCTTGCTTGGATTATCCTTATTATATGTGCATACATACATGCAATATATATATGTATATATATATATATATATGCCAGTGTGGGCATATTAAATAGGAGATCCCATCCAAATTATCAAATCAGGAGCTTTCCTTACAGATGGGAATTTCTACTTCCTCTACATGTGGCAATCAATTTTTAAATTTCTGAGGTATATCTATATCTGTCTATATACCTATACCTCACATGGGAGCTCATGTTCCTAGTTCTCCTGTATTCTATATATTAAATGTAGGGAACTCTATATACTACTTTACATGTATATAGCTTTGTTTGTCCATCTACATATCTATCCATCCATCTAGACATGTGTCTAGCCATCTATCCATCCATCCATCCATCTATCTATCTAATTATCTATCTGTCCATCTATCTACAATAGACTAGAAAAGTCATCAAATGAAATGTCATTTGAATCAGGGATACCAGCACTATGCTATACCCCAAGGACAAAGACAAAGATGAGTGTGCTATATGTTTGATAATAATAGCTAGCATTTACTTAAGTGTGCACAACACTATTTGTGTTTTCTCATTTAATCCTCACAACAACCCTGTTAGGTACATACTATTATTATCTGCATTTTACAGATAAAGAAATCCAGAGTTTACAAAGCTAGTAATCTAAGGACTTCCTGATTCCAAGTCCAATTTCTGCACCACCTAGCTGCTTAATACTTTTTTTTAAAAAATAGAGCCAAAGAACTGGAAGAAAAGTGGGTGTTCTTTTTTAGGGATGGCTGAATAATTTGTAATACGAATGTAATGTAGAAATAGAACAATTTACACGATGGCTATCTTTTTTTTGACCTATGATTTCATTGGTTCAGAGTGTCTTAATTAGGACACTACCTCTATCACTGTAGATTAGACACTAGTAGTTTCCTGAGGGTACTGAGAGGTTAAGTAATTTACTTAATTTCAACAGCCAGTTAGTATTAAAAGCAGGACTCTGGACTATGAGGCCATCTCTATTCATTATTCCATACTACTCCTCATCATGATGACAACAGACAGAAAAACAATCTGGCACTTCCAAACTCTGATTAATGTGGTAACCAATTTTGAGTTCAGAGCATGCCAGATACTATAATTAGAGAAGTAATAACATATACATTCTCTTTTTTTTTTTGAGGGGGAAAGGCAGGGCAATTGGGGTTAAGTGACTTGCCCAAGGTTGCACAGCTGTAAGTATATCAAGTGTCTGAGACCACAGATTTGAACTCAGGTCCTCCTGACTCCAAGGCCAGTGCTCTACTCACTGCACCACCTAGCTGCCCCTAACATATATATTTTTTCAAATATGGCCATATTTATTCATTTTGTATGACTTTATTTGTCATGAAGAAATTTCCCTTAGGGTTGGGGATGGAATGGAGCAGAGTCATTGGGAAGTTTGATTTTTTTAAACATCATCAAATAAATATTTCAAAAACAACAAAGAGATTTTTAAAAATTTATATATTTTTCCAATGACATGTAAAACCAATTTTTAACATTTTTTAAAAAAAATTTTGAGTTCCAAATTCTCTCTTTCCCTCCTTCCTTGAGAAGGCAAGCAACTTTAGGTAGCTTATACATGTGAAGTCATGCAAAACACATTTCCATATTAGACATGTTACAAAACAAAACACAAACCACCAAAAAAAAAAGAAAATTTTAAAAAGTATGCTTCAATCTGCATTCAAACTCCATCAGTTCTTTCTCTGGAGGTGGATATTTTTTATCATAAGTCCCTTGGAACTGTCTTGGATCATTGTATTTCTGAGAATAGTGAAATCATTCACAGTTGATCATCACACAATATTGCTATTACTGTGTTCAATGTTTTCCTGATTCTACTCACTTCATTTTGCATCAGTTCATGTAAGTGTTACCAGGTTTTTCTGAAACCATCCTGCTTGTCACTTCTTATAGCACAATAGTGTTCCATTACAATCATATACCACAAATTCCCAATTGATGGGTATCTCCTCAATCTCCAATTCTTTGCCACCACAGAGCTGCTATGTATATTTTTGTACATATAGGTCCTTTTCCTTTTTTCTTTTGTTTTTTTCGTTTAAATCTCTTTGGGATACAGACCTAGTAGTGGCATTACTTGAGGCAAAAGGTATGTGTAGTTTTATATCCCTTTGGATATAGTTCCAAATTACTCTCTAGTATGTTTGGGTCAGTTCACAACTCCACCAACATTGTATTAGTGTCACAATTTTTCTATATCC
>JAQQSZ010002796.1:0-14640 GCA_028646595.1 Phalanger gymnotis
AGAAGGCATCAAAAAATTCATTCAGGGCCCAGAGCAACAAATTAGCGAACCAACCTCCCCATTCCAGTATTGTGAACACAAGCCTGCAGGCCCAGCAGGCCCAGTAGGCCCGCCTCACAAGAGTAGCCAGGAGGCCACAGAAAAATAAGATGGCATAAATCATATTCCCCGGCCTCAAGACCTCTCTCGAACTCCTGGGTCCACACAGGGGTCGGCTCTGCTTCGGATTTTTTTTCCAGCTGTAGTTTTCTCGCCTCTCCTCGCAGCCAAGCCTCTGGCGTTCTCAAGTCCTGCCTCAACGACTAGAGACCAGAGTCCAGAGACCCATTGGTTCCTGAATTGGCCCCTTTTCAGTCCTTAATCTACGTCCACACAGGTTTCGAACCTGATAGGGCTTTGGGCCTGGGGCTTAGCATTTAACAGGTGAAAGTACTTTCGCCATAAACAAAAGCCAAACTCCTCAAGGGCACCCGTTAAACTAAGCCCATTTTGCCTTACTGGCACAGATGGTCAATGCAACAGAGTTATCCAGTGCCATCAAATAGACCCCCACTATCTCCTTCTGACCAGTTCTATTATAAGGCTTATAATCTATGTCCTGAGAGATCTGAAACTACCCCTACTGACATTCATTCAGTTGCTCCCAAGGGCTGCTTATTTTCTGGATTGAGACCTGTCTTCCTCTCTCATGCTAGCGTGATAGACACTTTCTGCTCACCTTCTCTGTTATCTCAGGCTGGACAACTGTTTCACCTGATTCTTTTGTTGATTATTCTTCTCCAGATTTCATTTTAAGGCATTATTTAAAATTATGAGGAACAGATTTTAGGAAAGTTCAGGTGAGTCCCTTCTTTTTCTCTGCCATGTTGGGTCTGCCTCACAATTTCCTTTCCTCTGTCTTCTTTATTGACCTCCAACTTTATATTAGAGCTTTCTTCTCCTCCGTGGGTAAAGAGGGCACTGTCCAAAGGTTCAGGGTTTATTTTTAATGTTTGAGTGTGTGTGTGTGTGTGTGTGTGTGTGTGTGTGTGTGTGTGCTGCTGTTTTCAAAGCTAATTGCTGGGAGTCTGTAAGTTTTCATTCTCCCAAGGTGTTCTAAAGAAAGTTGTGGTCATTACTCTCTTGGCCTATGATATAGTCTCTATTGGCCCTCAGTCATACTTTTCTGCCCTGAAAATGTGACCAAGTGTTTCCACAATCTGGCTAGCTGCTTTTGTGGGGGTATAAGATCCACCCACAGCCAGCACCCAGAAAGCTGCCAACAGCACAGATTCTGTTGATCTGCTTAACTAAGGAAAGCAAGGTGAAGGGATCTGACAAGCTTACTTTAATTCAGCATACAAATATCATTCACTTAGTTCAGGGAAAAAAGCCAGCACCATGAACTTCAGAGCAAATTACAAAGCACAAACATCAACAGACAGACCCAATACATATTCATAGTTACCAACATCTAGGTTCAGCCTGGGAGCTCAGAACAAGGGCTGGCCCAGTCACACTCGCCACCAATGCTGTGGGAATGAGCTCCAAGGAAGAGGTGGCTAATTCCTAGTTTTATGTCTTTCTCAGAGTCAGGGATGAGTCACACATGCAACTCACCCACATGACCTAAAATCGTCACAAAGAGGGGACTTAAACCCACGTGTTGTAAAAGCTTCTGCTATGCCAGACTTGTAAACTAGGCCCTCCCTAGAGTTAGCCCCACCTTGGGCCCCACCTTAGCTGCCAATCCACACCCATATAGGTTTTACACCTAATAGGGGTTTGGGCCTGGGGCTTAGCACTTAGTAAGACTCAATGAAATACACTGAATTACTCAACTGAAACAAAAGCCAAAGTCTTCAAGGGCACTTGTTGAACTAAGTGCTAAAGAGCCCATTTTGCTTACCAACACACTCCACCCCTTGTTCCAGGATACATAATTTAATCAGCCAATGTCCTAGAACATACATTGACCCGTTATACATTGTGATCCAATTACGCAGGAAATTAAAACATATCATTCACAACAAAGCAAAACATATCATTCAGTGACATTCCCAAATATTTGTTTACAATACAAACCTGATCCACCCCTAGGTTCCAGCAAGATAATCTCTTCAATCGATCATTCCCAAAATACTTGTTAACAATTCAAATGTCCACCTCTAGATCAAAGCAAGTTAATCTCTTTAGCTAATACAAAGTGTCCAAATAAAGTACTTCTTCAGCAGCACACTGCCGTTGCAGGCTTTTTTCCCAATACCCTGAGGCAAAAGCATGCTTTAGTTACTAAAGTCCTAAAGCAAAGAAATGAACAAATAGAGTTATCTTGGGGATGTCTCCTCCCCAAACTGCCATTGCAGGCTTCCACGCGGTACCCAAAGTCCTAATTTCAAAGAAAGAGCCCAAAGTTCTTTTAGGCTCTGTTCTCCCCACTATGTTCCAGTCCCTGGTTCCAAGTCCTGAGGGGCGACTAGATGATAAAAGCCAATGGAGTGGGGTCCCTGGGGGTCCAAGGCACTTCTCTCATCCCAACAAAAACAAATCCATGTCTCCCTCTTGGAACACAAGCAGCCCAAGGTGAAGGGATCAAAAAGGCAGACAGTGCCTCGCTGCAAAGTTTCCATCTTGCCGCAGGGCTGAATTCCAAGCCCTGGAGTTCCTGGTTGTCTAGTTCTGGGTGGCCCCTCCTGGCTTCTTCTAGAATCTGGATTGCAATGTAGGTGTTTCTCTACCTTTTTGCTCACCTTAAAGTTCTCTGCTCGGGGTGGGGAAGGTAGGGAAAAACCACACTCAGCTTCTTGCTGCAAAGTTTCCATCTTGCCCCAGGGCTGGACTCCAAGCTCCTGGGATCCAACTCCAGGTGGTCTCACCTGGCTTCTCCTGGAATGTAAGCGATTCTCAACCACTTCAATCCTCTCTCCAAAGTCAGCTCCAAAGTAGCTCAGGGCTTTCAGCTTTCCAAAGTTCCCATGCAGGCAGTCTTCTCTGTCTGTATCAATATTTCAGCAGCCGCTGTCTGCTTCTTCTTTCTCCTCACCGGCCCCTCCTGCCAAATTGTCTCCAAGGCCATTCTCCACTCCTGTTTCAAAACTCCATATACAATATAATCTCATGACATTCACCCTTTCAGCACAGTCCTCCAGGGCCGGGCTTATCAGCTTAAACCCTGGGAAGAAGGGATAATATCCTGCTCTGGGCCCCTGGGAAAACACACCCAGCACTTCCAACTGCCTGTTTTCCTTCAGGTCTTCCTTGCTCCTGAGTCTCCACAGAACCATAGTCACCCCAAGTACAAAGAGCAGTCCCAAAACAGGGAAACATTCAATTAACCCAGGACCCCAAAACACCATGCTTTCCTGTTAAAGGCAGATCCTGCTGAACACACCAGTTGTTTCCACAATCTGTCTAGCAGCTTCCGTGGGAGTGTAAGATCCACTCACAGCCAGCACCCAGAAAGCTGCCAATGGCACAGATTCTTTTGATCTGCTTAACTAAGGAAAGCAAGGTGAAGAGGTTTGACAAGCTTACTTTAATTCAACATACAAATATCATTCACTTAGTTCAGGGAAAAAAGCCAACCCCCTGAATTTCAGAGCAAATTATAAACAAAGTACAAACATCAACAGACAGATCCAATACATATTCATAGTTACCAACATCTAGGTTCAGCCTGGGATAGAACAAGGGCTGGCCCAGAGTCATGCATGCCACCACTGCTGTGGGAATGAGCTCCAAGGAAGAGGAGGCCAACCCCTAGTTTTACATCTTTTTCTGTGTCAGGGGTGAGTCCCACATGCGACTCACCCACATGACCTAGAATCTTCACAAAGAGGTAGACTTAAACCCACGTGGTCTAAGAGCCTCTGCTGTCCCAGACATGTAAACTAGGCCGTCCCTGGAGTTAACCCCAACTTGGGCCCCACCTTAGTTGCCAATCCACACCCACATAGGATTTACACCTAGTAGGGGTTTGGGCCTGGGGCTTAGCACCTACTAAGACTCAATGAAATACACTGAATTACTCAATGCAAACAAAAGCCAAACTCTTCAAGAGCATTTGTTGAACTAAGTGCTAAGGAGCCATTTTGCTTACCAACACACTAGGGTTCCCACTCACCTGTGCTTATGAATTCTAGTGTTCTTGGGTCCTCTTCACTCTGAGACAGAGACCTAGGCCTGCCTTCCAGAACCCCTTATGGTGATGAAACAGTGCCCTACACTGACTCTCAGCAAGGAGTTTTCTGTAATTTGCCTCTGACAAGTTGTGTGACCCTATTTACTTTATGTGGGTTGAGAGCTCTGAAATTCAATGCTACTGATTCAGTCACCCCCAAGACCTTCAGTTAACTTGCCAGGTCCCATCCTATTGCTAGCTTACCAGAGTATGGCATGCTTGTGGCTTTCCAATGCAAGGTCTGCACTGGACTATACTTTACTCCCATCCCAGTGATATATACCTTTCTTGTCATTCTGATGCTCCAGAATTTGTTTTGAGCATTATTTTAATGTAGTTTGGAGAGGAGTTTGGGAAATCTCAAGTTAGTCTCTGCCTTTATTCTACCATCTTGGGTCAGCCTCTCTTCTTTTCTTTAAACAACCCAACAAAAAAATAGTAATTCCTTGTTGTCATTCCCACCCCCTCAACTAACACAAATTCACACACACACGCACACGCACCCTGACATGCTTCTTGAACACTTCTTTGTATGAAATGAAATGCAGTTTCAAAAATTGAATGGGATTGATTCTATATTCACTGTGTTTTTGAGAGTATACCAAAATATTTTTTTAATATACTTACACAATCTTTTCTAAACACTCATGTATACACATAATATGTCAGCTTGGAAATATCAGTTCTGATAATACCTCCCTTATGATGATTTCCCTTGTCTTTGCTAGCCAGAAATGTCTTTTTTTCTTCAAACTTCCATAGCCCTTGGTGTTTCCTGCTTTGTGTTTTCACTAGTTAAGTGCTTACTGCTCCTCCCACTTTACTGACAATAGGGTCCATGTCTTTGTCTATGTACCACTTGCCCTTATCCTATTTGATTTTTTGTATATAGTAAATACTCAATAAATCAATGAGTGAAGGTAGAAAACAGTACCCTACAGTGCCACATCAGGTCCTGTTTTGACTCTCAACAATTGAGGAGCAGGGTTTTACTAATATTTTGTCCAACAATCCACCATCTCTGTACTAGGATCTTTTCCCTCACCTCCAAGACTCAGTTTCCTAACTTCCTTCAAGACTGTTCAAATCTTTCCTTTTACAGCAATATTTTCCTTTCCCTCCAACACCCAATGACTTTCTCATTCAAATTTTCTTCATCTACACTATATGTATCTTGTATTATTCACATGCTATTTCCCCCACTAGAGTATGCACTCCTTGGCATCAGGGGCTCTTTTTTGCCTTTCTTTGCATTCCAAACATTTCATATAGTACCTGTAATAAAGCAAATGATTAATAATTGTTTACTGGCTGATTATTCCCAGGTATTTCCCCTTTTATTCCATGGTCTCATTGGCTATCTGGTAAAAATATTGTACTTTTCAGAAAGACGTTTTAGATGCATAAAAATAGAAATGCAAATAAAAGTAATTATACTGATAGTTACGCCTGTGTATGTATGTATATACACATATGAACACATATATAAACACACATATGTGTATAAGTGAATGAATTCTTTCTCTGAAGACTTTTGCTCTATCCCTTCATAAACAAAATTATCCTCATGTACACACATATTCATAGCTATAAACATTGCTGTCCATGCAAGCATATTCAGCACGTATGCATTCACAAAATATTTCATTGATCTCTTGGTTTTGTATTTTATATCAAAGCAGTTCCTTTAAGTGGTATGATAAAATGTGATGAAAAATACCATTGTTCTAAAAATTTTGGCTAATTAATCTTCACTTCTACTGATTCTCATTACTACTGAGTATTATGTATAAATCTGAAAGGATCAGAAGAAGTCAGCTTCAAATATTAATGTGGCTTAATTCAAATTGATCAGCAAACTGCATGGAGACTTGTGAGCACAGTCCCTAAGGGTTCTTTTTGCTTTCTTTTTTTCACTGAAGCTCAAGGGAAATGAAACGTTGGCCAAGAAGGGTCCTTGATAGGATAATTTCTGACTTTGGCCTTCCGGATACTTTTGCTCTTTCCCTTGGGTAATATCAGGGCTTTTCTCTGGGATGTTCAAAGACATAGAAATGGAAATTACGATGAGTGAGTCACTTTTACATTTTTTTCTAATTATGATTTTTGTTCATGCAGATCTAAATGCTCTTTATATTCAGTGCAATTATGGCTGAAATCCAGGGTTTCACCAACCTTTCTGTTGTAAGATAAAGAGATGATTGCTCTAGAGAAAGAAAGCATTCAGAATCAACAAACTTCGTAAGTTTTCAATGTGGACAGTGAGAGTATGACAACTTGGTATTGTATGATCTAATTAAGCTTCATGTAGAAATTAAGCCAGTGATATTGACAGATTCATATTTCTTGGTTCCAGTATCTGTACTTGTGAAATTAAGCGGGGGAAGTAGATGATGTCTGCCTTAAGTGCAAGAATTCAGAGGAAAGGGAAAGCATAGTTTAAGCCTTAGATAAGTCATTTCCTAGGTAAGTTAAACTAAGGAAAGCATTTCACCAATCTGGGTCTCAATTTCCTCATCTGTATCATGAGTTTATGAACAATTTTACTACCTATCTATAAACATGAGTTTAAGGAAGAGCTAAGTAAACTATTTACATCATTGTGAGCTATTATATTCAAAGTTTTCTCTAAATTAAAAAGACATAAATTTATTTCCTGATTCTCAAATGATCATTTAGAATAATATACTTATATATTCTAAGATTAATGTCAAGGGTTCAGATAGTATGTAGTTCATGTAGTGTTCTTTCTGGGTTATGTCCCCAGGCAATCTTTGCAATTAATATTCTTAAAACAGTGTTTGTATGTATATGCTCGCATATGTGTATATATGTATGTATGTATGTATGTATGTGTATGTATGCATGTATGTATGTATATATGTGTGCTAATATAATATATATATATATGGATATGCACCCCCCCATATATCTATATATGCATATACAAGCATATATATGCATATATTCTCACAAGACAAAATAACATAAATTAAAATTATTTGCTAAAAATGACATAAGAACATTCCACTATAGCATCTCCTCCTTAAACTTGTGACTGGGTCTATGTCTTGCAATTTCGATAAGTTTTTTTTTTTTCTAACAATTACTCTTTTCTTTTTTAGAGGCATAGAACTATGTGAGAGGTAGAAGGAAATGTAAAGATTATACCATTATACTAAATGATCTTACAGATGAAGAGGAGAGATATTCTAAAGATCTCATAACATGAGGACAAGGTGTAACCACATCTGTTTACTCACCCAAAGCTTATTCCATACACTATGCTGCTTATTTCCTAACATTCATGTTTGATATTATTAACCTAGGGGAAATGAAAGCAACTTGGCACAAACACATTATTACATTACATTATGTTATATTAATTATGTTATATTATGTTTTATTTTGTTATATTATGCTATTTTGTTTTATGTTATGTGATATGATATGATATTAATTATATTACATGGTATGAAATGACATGGTATGATATGATATGACATGATATGATGTGATATGATATGACATGATATGATATTGTATCACTTCACATCATATATTGCATATTATATATGATATATATCACATATGATATATATCACATTTGATATATATCATATGTCACATATATCCAATGTCATTCAATAAATGCCAGTGATTAGAAACTTAAAGAAGGTTGATAATGGCTGATAATGATGTTTACAAGAAATTTGCTGAGTGTTTATATGAACTTTAAAATCACAAGACTATTTCCTTTTTTGATATATAAGCAGTCATTTACCTTTATTGAATTCAGATAACTAGGGATAATATTGAAGATTGGAGTTAAAAGTGTTGCCAATTTAAATTATATTCCTTTTCTTCTGGCACAAAACAAAATAAGCTTCCTATAACTAACTTGGAATTCAATTGCATTGCTCTCTCCATGTAGTTAATCTAGATATTCATGTTGAAATAAAAGTTATTTTCTACTGAAGAATATTTTTTTTTCTTAAATTATTTGAGCAGCTGGCTCATTTCTGCATTAGATCATTGTCCCTTTTCAACTGATATGATAGATGATGGTCATCCAAGAAGTGATCACAAAAAATAAAATTTATCATTCCATTTATAATAAATTAAAAAGTTTTCCTTATGCATATCAATATGAACATCACTCTTGATGAGTGATAACATTTCACATCAAATATCTCAGATATATTTTTCATATCCAAATTAGATAGGAAACTAGTACAAATAAAGAAGACTAAAACTCATTCCTTCATATTGAAATATATCCCTTAATGCCCACTTACGCAGACCACAATCTCATATCCCAGAATAATAAAAATGCTGGTAGAAAACAGAATTTCAGTAAATTAAGCATTTTTTTAAATCCTTGCTTTCAATGAACTGTAGCTAATGACAGAAAGATAAAACATGTGAAACCAAGCTCTTGGAACATCCAGGAACAAATATACACATGGGAGTATATGTCAGGAATTTAAGACAAAAGGACAAAATTCCATCTGCATATTTTGGGGAAAATTTTTACGTAGAGATTATAGTGGATTCAGTGTAACTGGTTTATAGGTTTAAGGTAAGAGACTATAGAAACTAAAGATTAAAGAACTGCTTGCCATGTGTAGAAGGTTTTTTCCTCTTTACCCAAATCATTTGAAATTTCTGACTTCTTTCAAGAGACATTTCAATTTTGTTTGGCAATTGTCTCATCTTTGCATTAGGTCGCTGTCTGTCCTGTTTAAAATGGTATGATAGAATGTGGCCTAGTCTAGCAGGTTTTTCATTTTTCCTCAGACCCATGAAGACAGCCTTGCAAAGCAATGTTGCACTCTTTCTAATCAACATTTATTTTGCACTAAGTAATTTATTTAAACCTTTCCCCAACATAAAGAACACAAAAAAAAAACAAAAAAAAACGAGGACCATTGATTCTTTTTATGGAGACAGGCGAGATCAAAATACCAATTTGGAAGAGGATAACAATGACACTATATCCACATCTGATACCTCAAAAGGTAATGTAAACTGATCTCCAGCCCATAAAGCATTACTGGAAGAGCTAAAAAAGATTTTAAAAACCAAATTAGGGAGGTAAAAGAAAAAATGGAAAAAAAATGGAAAAAAAATTCACTGACGAAATCAAGTCCCTAAAGAATAAGATTGGCGAAATGGCTACGTAGAATCTAAATCAGAATCGAAATAGACAAAATGACACCATGAGAGGTAATATCAACCAATTGGAAAAGGAGACTCAAAAGCAAAATGAAGACAGTAACTCATTAAAAATTAGACTTGAGCAAGTGGAAGCTAATGACCCTATGAGGCATCAAGAAGTAGTAAAACAAAATATAAAGAATGAAAAAATACAAAAAAAATGTGATATCTGATTGGGAAAATAACTGACCTAGAAAATAGATCCAAGAGAGACAATTTAAGAGTTATTGGTCTACCAGAAATCCATGATGAAATATGAGCCTTGACAGTATCTTCAAAGAAATTATCAAAAACAACTGCCCAGAGGTCCTAGAACCAGAGGGGAAAAGAGTTATTGAAAGAATTCACCGATAACCCCCTGAAAGAGATCCCAAACTGAAAACTCCAAGAAATATTATAGCCAAATTTCAGAATTACAAAATGAAAGAGAAAATACTGCAAGCAGCCAAAAAGAAACAATTTAAATATTGTGGAACTGCAGTCACGATCACTCAGGATCTTTCAGCTTCCACTTTAAAAGACAGGAGAAACTGGAATACGATATTCGGAAGGGCAAAGGAGCTGGGACTACAGCCAAGGATCAACTACCCAGCAAAATTAAGCATAATTTTTCAGGGAAAGAGATGGACATTCAACGAAATAAGGGAATTACAGATCTTTCTGAAGAAAAGGCCAGAAATCAATGGAAAATTTGATTCCCAAATACAAAACTCAACAGAGACATACAAAGGCAAACAGGGGGGACAACTCCCAGAAACCTTATTAATCAATAAGGGCAAATTATTTGCATCTTTATATAGAATTACATCGTCTTATGTATGTTTTATATGTATACATATATATGTCAGTCTTGAGAATTATACAGCTATTGTGACAATTGAAAGGGATACACATAGACTGTGAATGTCTGTATAAAATAACCGATATAAGGATAAAAAAAATAATTAAGAGAGGTAAAGGGAAGGCTTTGAGAGCGGAGGCAAGGAGATAGTAGAAAAGGGTAAATTACACCAAATGAAAAGGCACAAAACCACATTTAATAGAGGGAAAGAAGGGAGGGAGAGAAGCAGTATTCGATCTTTACTGTCATCTGATCTGGTTCAAGAAGGGAATAAAATACCCCTATAAGTATAGAAATCTAACTTGTCCTACAGGAAGTAGGTGGGGAAAAATGGGAAAAAAGGGAGGGGGGTGGTCAGAAGGGTGGTAGAAGTAGCCAGTGGGAAATGGTAAAAAAAGGAAGGGGAATAAAGAGAGAGGGTAAACTGAGGAAGGCAGCAGTCAAAAGCAAAACTTTATGGAGGAGTGGAAGGGGAAAGGGAAAAATAAAAGCATTAACAGGGGAAAATAGGATGGAGAAAAAGACACAGATAGAAATCATAACTGTGAATGAGAATGGGATGAACTCTCCCATAAAACAGAAGCAGATAGCAGAATGGATTAAAAACTAAAACCCTACAATATGCTGTTTACAAGAAACACATTTGAAACAGGGAGATACACATAGGGTAAAGGTAAAAGGCTGGAGTAAAATATATTGTGCCTCACCTAAGTAAAAAAAGCAGATGTAGCAATCCTAATCTCAGACAAAGCAAAAGTATAAAAATAGATTTAATTAAAAGAGATAAGGAAGGATACTACATCCTGCTAAAAGGCACCATAAACAATAAAGCAATATCATTGTTTAACATTTATGCACCAAGTGGTATGTCATGCAAATTCTTAGAGGAGAGGTTAAGGGAGTTACAGGAAGAAATAGAAAGCAAAACTATAATATTGGGAGATATCAGCCTTCCCATTTCTGAACTTGATAAATCTAACCTCAAAATAAATAAGAAAAGTTATAGAAGTGAACAGAATTTTAGAAAAGGCAGATAAGACAGACCTCTGGAGAAAGCTAAATGGAGATAAAAAGAATATACTTTCATCTCAGCAGCACATGGCACATACTCAAAAATTGACCAGGTACTAAAGCATAAAAACCTCACAATCCAGTGCAGAAAGGCAGAAGTAGTAAAAGCATACTTTTCAGATCATGATGCAATAAGAATTAATTGTAACAAAGAACCATGGAAAAATAAGCTAAAAATTAATTGGAAACTAAATAATCAAATTCTAAAGAATGAGTGGGCCAAAGATCAAATCAGAAAAATAATTAATAACTTCATTCAAGAGAATGACAATAATGAGACAACATACCAAAACTTATGGGATGCAGCAAAAGCAGTTCTTAGGGGAAGTTTTATATCTCTAAATGGTCACATGAATGAAATAAGGAAAAAGGAGATCAATGATTTTGGCATACAACTGAAAAAGCTAGAAAAAGAACAAATTGAAAATCCCCAATTAAATACCAAATTAGAAATACTGAAAATCAAAGGAGAGATTAATAAAATTGAAATCAAGAAAACTATTGAATTAATAAATGAAACAAAGAGCTGGCTTTATAAAAAAAAAACAATAAAATTGATAAAACATTGGTCAATTTGATTAAAAAAAAGAAAGAAGAAAATAAAATTACCTGTATCAAAAATGAAAAGGCTGAGTTCACCTCTAATGAGGAGGAAATCAAAACAATAATTAGGAATCTTTTTACCCAATTATTTCCCCAGAAATTTGACAACCTTAGAGATATGGATGAATATCTACAAAACATAAATTGCTCAGGTTAATGGAAAAGGAAATAAATTTTCTAAATAGCCCCATCTCAGAAAAAGAAATTGAGCAAGCCATCAATGAACTCCCTAGGAAAAATCTCCAGGGCCAGATGGTTTTACATGTGAATTCTATCAAACATTTAAAAAACAATTAATTCCTATACTTTGTAGACTATTTGGGAAAATAGGTGAAGAAGTAGTCCTACCAAATTCGTTTTATGAGACGAATATGGTACTAATACCCAAGCCAGATAGAGTCAAAACAAAGAAAGAAAATTATAGACCAATTTCCCTAGTGAATATTGATGCAAAAATTTTAAATAAAATATTAGCAAAAGATTGCAGCAACTTATCACCAGAATAATACATTTTGATCAGGAAGGATTTATTCCAGGAATGCAAGGCTTGTTCAATACTAGGAAAAAGATTATCATAATTGACCGTATCAACAACAAAACTAGCAGAAACCATGTGATCATCTCAATAGATGCAGAAAAAGCCTTTGACAAAATACAACACCCATTCCTTTTAAAAACACTAGAAAGCATAGGAATAAATGGAGTCTTCCTTAAAATTATAAATAGAATCTACCTAAAGCCATCAACAAGCATTATTTGTAATGGGGATAAGCTAGATGCATTCCCAATAAGATCAGGGGTGAAACAAGGCTGTCCATTGTCACCCCTACTATTCAATTTGGTATTAGAAATGTTAGCTGTAGCAATAAGAGAAGATAAAGAAATTGAAGGAATCAGAATAGACAAAGATGAAGCTAAATTATCACTTTTTGCAGATGATATGATGATTTCCTTAGAGAATCCTAGAGAATCAAGTAAAAAAATTACTTGAAATAATAAACAACTTTAGCAAAGTTGCAGGATACAAAAATAAACCCACATAAATCCTCAGCATTCGTATACATTACTAACAAAGCCCAACAGCAAGAGATAGAAAGAGAAATTCCATTCAAAGTTACTGTAGATACTATAAAATATTTGGGACTTTATCTGCCAAGACAAACCCAGGGCCTATATGAACATAATTATTAAACATCCTCCACACGAATAAAGTCAGATCTAAATAAATGGAATAATATCAGTTGCTCATGGTTAGGCCGAGCTAATATAATAAAAATGATAATTTTACCTAAATTTATTTATTCAGTGCTATACCAATTGAACTACCAAAAAATTATTTTACAGAGCTGGAAAAAAGTAATAACAAAATTCACCTGGAAGAACAAGAGGTCTAGAATATCTAGACTATTAATTAAAAGAAAATTTAGGCAAGTGTAGTAGGAAGGCCGAATTTATAACCTCAAATATAATCATGTATATATTTGAATGGTTCAAAATCACAAGGTATGAGAGGTTCTCTAAGGAGAAAACAACAAGAAATTTATTTAGGCCCCACTGCAGCTAATCCGTGAACCAGCCTCTCCATTCTGACATCTTGACAAAAAGACTCCAGGCCCAGAAAGCCCTCCTCACAAGAGTAACCAGGAGGCCACAGAAAAACAAGATAGTATTTAGCCAAATCATTTTTACTGGCCTCAAGTCCTTGCTCGCACTCCTGAGTCTACACACGGGTCAGCTCTGTTTCCACAGCTTCTTGCCTCCTCAGCTTCCTGCCTCCGCAGCTTGCTGCCTCCGCAGCTTCCGGCTTCTGCAGCAGCTTCCACTTCTGCTGTAGTTGTCTCTTGGCTCACCTTTCCTCACAGCCGAGCCTCTGGCGTTCTTAAGCCCTGCCTCCACGACCAGAGACCATTGGTTCCCGAGTTGGCCCCTCTTAAGTCATTAATCTACACCCACACAGGTTTCACCCCTGATAGGGCTTTGGGCCTGGGGCTTAGCACTTAACAGCTGAAAGTACTTCCACTCAAAAGAAACAAAAGCCATACTAAGGAGACAATTTTGCTTAACAACACAGCAAGGTGGCCTACCCATACCAGATATTAACCTGTACTATAGAGCAGCAGTCATCAAAACTACCTGGTACTGGCTAAGAAACAGAGTTGTAGACCAGTGGAATAGGATAGGTACACAAGATGGAGAAGTCCACAATTATAGCAATCTACTCTTTGATAAACCCAAAGAGGCCAGCTTCTGGGCTAAGAATTCACTATTTCACAAAAATTGCTGGGAAAATTGGAAAATGGTAGGGTAGAAACTGGGCATAGACCAATATTTTACACCATATATCAAAATAAAGTCAAAATAGGTTCATAGTTTGGGAATAAAGGCTGAAACTGTAAGCAATTTGGGAGAGCAAGGAATAGTTTACCTATCAGATTTATGGAAAAGAACAGAATTCATGACCCAACAAGAGATAGAGAGCATTACAAAAGGCAAAATGGATAATTTTGATTATGTTAAATTGAAATGTTTTTGTACCAAAAAAGCCATTGCAACAAAGATTAGGAGGGAGGCAGAAAACTGGGAGAAAATCTTTACAACTAGTGTCACTGATAAAGGCCTCATTTCCAAAATATACAGGGAACTGAACCAAATATATAGGAATACAAGTCATTCCCCAATTGAGAAGTGGTCAAAGGATATGAACAGACAGTTTTCAGAGGAAGAAATTAAAGATATCTATAGACAT
>JAQQSZ010002797.1:0-14640 GCA_028646595.1 Phalanger gymnotis
AATTGGGGAATGGCTGAACAAGCTGTGGTATATGAAGGTAATGGAATACTATCGTGCTATAAGAAATGGGTATGATAACGGACTTCATAACAACCTGGAAAAACCTACACAACATAATGCTGAGTGGGTGGAGCATAGCCAGGAGAACATTATACACAACCACAGATATATGAATTCTGTGAGGTCCAACCCTGAAAGACTTTGCTCTTCTCAGCAACATAAGGTACAAAGACAACTCCAAAGGACTCACGATGGAGAATGCTATCTACATCCAGAGAAAAAACTATGAAGTATGAATGCAGATTGAGGCACACTTCATGCTAACCTTTATTTTCTCCCTTTTTTTTCTTTTTCTCTTTTATTTTTGTTTTCAGGTTGTTTTTTTTTTGGTCCTGTTTCTTCTTTGGCATGATTCATTTCATTGATCACAGTTCTTCTCCATTACTTGACTAGTGTGTAAATTAATTCAATGCAAAGTTATACATGGAAGCTATATGGGATTCCATGCCATCTTGGGGAGGAAGGGATGGAGGGAGGGAAGAAAATCTGGAGCTCAAAATTATGTAGAACCAAATGTTGTAAACTAAAAAAAAAGTCTAGAAGTGCTATTTTCCTTTTCCTCTGACCCATTTTCATGATTTTCCTTGGTATTCTAGGTCTTTTATTTTTTCAAATGAATTTTCTTCTTATCAAATCTTGCAAACTATTTCTTTGATAATTTGGTTGGTATTGCATTAGAAGTATGAATTAATTTTGGTAGCATTGCTATTTTTATTATATTGACATGACCCATCCTTGGGCACTGAATATAATTGAATCTATACAAATATTTTTGAATGCTTTGGCACAATGATCCTTAGATATTTTATTTTATGCATCTTTTTTGGCCTACTACTCTTGACTCTGATTCCTGGCAAAATCTTAGAATGTTATATTAAAGGTATAGTTTGTGAATATCTCAAAAAAACCAGCATTACTTCATCAAGAACAGCTTATACCAAACTAACCTAATCAATTTTTTTTACACAGGGTTGATAGATCAGTAAATAAGGGGACTGCTATAGAAGAGGCTTGCCCAGACTCTAGCCAAACATCATACAAAAATTTGAAAGATATTCTTGTGGATCTTATGGAGAAAAGTAGTCTAGACAAGTGGTGGCAAACTCAAAAGGAAAAAGGGGGCATTAAACAATATCTTGGTAGCATATTAACTTGGAAAACCACATATTAATGTTATCTTTTTTATGCATTTTTATTTATTTGGTTAAATATTAACCAATCACATTTCGATCTAATTGGGGCCATACTCAGGAGTGTAGCCAGCTGCCTGTTTGATGTCTCCAATTTAGCCAATAGTAGAATTAGATGGCTTTGGAACTGGTTAACCAAATAAAAGAGTAGTCATTAATATTTTCGTATCAATTTAGAAAAAGAAGTCTTTAAATTGTACAAGGCTATCTCTTCTTGGCCCAAAAGATTTTTTAAATCAAATTTACAGATGATACAGAACCAGGGGAGACAGATAATACACTAGATGATTAGAATTCAAAGAATTCAAATTTCGACAAAATAATTTGGGCCAAAACAATTAGGATGAAATTTAATAGGGATAAATATACAATTCCACAGACCACTGTATCCAAAGGCTCCACAGTTCGACATATTTGTTAGTTCTGTAGGTCTGCTTCTCCTCCTTTTTTTCTTTGTTATACAAAATCAGACTTGGGCCAGGAGATGTGAGAGAGAATAAATGGGGAATTTTGGTAATGTAAAAACAAAAGAGATTAAAAAACATTTTTTAAAGTCCTTTTTAATTTCTCAAATGTACTTTAGCTCATTTTCCTATTGCATTCTGAGCCTAGTTCAGTGTCCTTTTGTTGTCCAGTTTATTGGTTATATAGCCCCAAACAAAGTCTTTATAGAAGAACTGATGGAAAGGAGTTAGTCCCTATGTTAATATCCCTACTTTGAGGTAGATTTCATGCATATGGTTTTCTTTATTCTGCTTTTGATGTCTTAGCCTTTCTCTGAAGCCTCTGATATTGATCACTGCTCAAGGCTAGGGACCCAGATATGATGGCCCAAGGCCTGTTGGGCTCCTTTAAAGACTCAAGACCCAGTGAACCATGCATTTTCCATTCCTTCTTTGTCCCTCTTCCCACCTCCTTCTCCCTTAGCCCAGTAACAATTAAAGAGATCAAAATCAATCTGTCAGGTTGCTTGATGAGATGAGAAGACTTTAGCCAGTCTCACAACTGCTCACAGCAAGCCAAATGCTATAATCTGTTCATTTTGAACCCTCCCTCTCCCTGTCCCTCTCCCTCTCCCTCTCCTTCTCCCTCTCCCTCTCCCTGTCCCTGTCCCTCTCCCTCTCCCTGTCCCTCTCCCTCTCCCTCTCCTTCTCCCTCTCCCTCTCCCTCTCCCTCTCCCTCTCCCTCTCCCTCTCCCTCTCCCTCTCCCTCTCCCTCTCCCTCTCCCTCTCTATCTCTATCTCCCCCTAGATATTGATTAAGCAGTGGCACCCCAGGGCTTGTTCTACATAAAGTAGCTTTATTGAAAATAAGGTGACCAGTTTCCACATACCCCTGGCTATTATTCTCTATCTATGAAGCAGAGGAGGAAAAACTGACTTGTCATTACTGAGCAGCCCCTCCTATGATCGAATGCTTTCATCTGAGCTGTTGTTTACCTTATGAAGAATATTTCCAGAAGATGGCAAAGAGAAGCCAGGAAGTTGTCTGAGATCTCCCCAGTTTTTTTGGAAACAACATTCAATAAAGCCTCTAAAAGAATTCTGGAGTGACAGAATCCACAAAAAGATAGAGTGAAACAATTTTCCAGCCCAATATAACTTATAAGGACTTCAGGAAAGATCTGTTTCACTTGGGTAAAAGGGGAGCACAGGAGAACACAGAAAATGTCCGGACAAGCCAATGGCAGGCTCTTAGCCACAGCACAGATCAGCAACCAAGGGCTCTGTAGTCTGGGTTCAGCAGGCCAGTAGTACAGCAGGCCAGCTGTGAGGCTTCTAGTCTCATCACAAAAGACAAACTGCCAGTAGGACACAACAGGTGTGACTAGGCCAGGCCATTCTAGTGCAGTGGGCAAGCCACCAGCTTCAGAGGCCCAGGTGCAGAAAGCCAGTGACCAGATCCCTGGCCTGGTGCAAGAAGCTGGGGCCAGTGCCCCCTAAACCCCAAAAGCAGAGCTCAACTTTTAAAAATGAAAAAATAGCCATGACCATACAAAACTACTATAGTATCAGGGAAGATCAAAACACAAACTCATAAGAGGACAACAATGTCACAATGCAAAACTTCAAAGGGGAATGTGAATTGGCCTCAAGACCAAAAAGCCTTTTTGGAAGAGCTCAAAAAGGATTTTTTTTATACTGGAAAACTTTTTATTGTAGGTGGAGTGGGCTAGCTGGACACAGTTTAGATTCCAACTTTGTTGCCAATATCTAAAGCATCATAGTGTGAAGCAAGTTGGACATAAGCCTTATTCTCTCTATCAGGCTGGATCAGTGTGTTGACTTTGGCCACATCAATGTCATACAGCGTCTTTACCACCTCCTTGATCTGATGCTTATTGGCCTTGATGACCACAATGAAGACTATGGTATTGTTGTCCTCAATATCCTTCATAGCAGACTCAGTGGTCAAGGGAAACTTAATGATGGCATAGTGATCAAGCTTGTTTCTCTGAGGTGTGCATTTCAGAGGGTATTTGGGCTGTCTTTGAAGTCTTAGTGTCTCCGGGCACCATAAGGTGGGATGTTCAGATTTTGTATTTATGGGCTACCTACTGCCTTTTTGGCCTTCAAGTCCTTGGACTTGGATTCTATCTTGGAGAGAGACAATGGTTTCCTTCTTTGTCTTTGTGCCATCTTGGAGGAAATGTGAAAAGGATTTTGAAAATCAAATAAGAGAGGGAGAAGAAAAATTGGGAAAAGAAATGAGAGGTATGCAAAAAAGTCAACAGCTTGGAAAAGGAAGGACAAAAATTGACTGAAGAAAATAATTCCTTAAAAAATATAATTGGCTGAATGGGAGGAAAACCTCAAGAAAACAACTCCTTAAAAAGTAGACTTGGCCAAATGGAAAAGGAGGTACAAAAGCTCACTGGAGAAAATAATTCCTTAAAAATTAGAATTGGGAAAGTGGAAGCTAATGACTCAATGGGACATCAAGAATCAGTCCAACAAAATCAAAAGAATGGAAAAATAGAAGAAAATATAAAATACCTCATAGAAAAAACTGACCTGGAAAATAGATCCAGGGGAGATAATTTAAGAGATATTGGATTACCTGAAAGCCATGATAAAAAAAAAAAGAACCTAGAAAGCATATTTCAAGAAATTATGAAGGAAAATTACCCTGATTTCCTAGAACCAGAGGATAAAATAGTAATTGAAAGAACCCACTGATCACCTCCTGAATCAGGTCCCAAAATGAAAACTCCAAGGAATATGGTAGCCAAATTCCATAATTTTCATGTCAAGAAGAAAATACTGCAAGCATCCAGAAAGAAATAATTCAAATATCAAGGAGTCACAGTCAGGATTTAGCAGATTCTACATTAAAGAATCAGAGTGCAGGGGTGGAGCCAAGATGGCCGCTAGAAAGCAGGGCCTTGCTTAAGCTCTCCCCCAAATCCCTCCAAACACCTGAAAAAAATGGCTCTGAACAAATTCTAGAGATGCAGAACCCATAAAATACCAGAGGGAAACAGGTCTCCAGCCCAGGGGAGCCTGGATGGTTCCAGGGAAGGGTTTATCCCAGTGCTGGGAGCAGAGGGCAGCCCAGCATGAGCCATGCCAGGACAGACCAGACCAGGAGTCAGCCAGCCAGAACAGGCCTTAGGGCCATGAATCATTTGGCTGTGGCAGTTACCAAACTTCTCAACCCACAAATGCCAAAGAGCAGTTCAGTGGGAAACTGTGGGATCTAATTCAGAGCAGTTTGGCCTCCAGTCCTGGGGGTGGTGGAGTTGGTGCACCGTTGGTGGTGGCAGCAGCAGGAAGCTCCTGAGGCTGCTTCCAGAGCTCCAGGATCAGCTGCTTCCTGAGTCCCTGGCTCACATGGTGGGAGGAATCTAGCAGCAGATCAGAGCAGGAGTGCAAGGAGCACTTTCTGGGCACAAAGGCAGGTTCTCTTGCTGTGCCCTGCTTGGATCTGGATTGCGGTCCTGGCTAGTGGTTCTTGGGGGAGGATGAGTGCTGCTGTGACAGAGCCTGGGGTAATGGTTCAGTAGAAGTAGCTCTGAAAACAACAGTCCTTGGACCCTAAAGCTTAGGACAAAGTACTCTCTATTCTATAAGCAGTCATACCCTGACAAAAAGCTCAAGGGTCAAATAGTTGACTTGGAACATGAACAGGCAGTGAAAATGAACTCAGACTCAAACTCAAACACTAGATTCTTTTTTTTTTTGGTGACAAAGAAGATCAAAACATACAGCCAGAAGAACTCAACAAAGTCAAAGAACCTACATCAAAAGCCTCCAAGAAAAATATTAATTGGCCTCAGGCAATGAAAGAGCTCAAAAAGGATTTGGAAAAGCAAGTAAGAGAAGTAGAGGAAAAATTGGGATGAGAAATGAGAGTGATGCAAGAAAACTATTACAAACAAGTCAATGACTTGCTAAAGGAGACCCCCAAAATACTGAAGAAAATAACACCTTAAAGAATAGACTAACCTAAATGTCAAAAGAGCTCTAAGAAGCCAATGAAGAGAAGAATGCCTTTAAAGGCAAAATTAGCCAAATGGAAAAGGAGGTCCAAAGGACCACTAAAGAAAATGCTACCTTAAAAATTAGATGGGAGCAAGTAGAAGGAAGTGACTTTATGAGAAATCAAGATATTATCAAACAGAACCAAAGGAATGAAAAAATGGAAGACAATGTGAAATATCTCATTGGAAAAACCACTGACCTGAAGAATAGATCCAGGAGACATAATTTAAAAATTATTTGATTACCTGAAAGCCATGATCAAAAAAGAGCCTAGACATCATCTTTCACAGAATTATCAAGGAAAACTGCCCTGATATTCTACAACCAGAGGGTAAAATAGAAATTGAAAGAATCCACCTATGGACTCTTGAAAATATCCCAAAAAGAAAACTCGTAGGAATATTGTTGCCAAATTCCAGAGTTCCCAGGTCAAGGAGAAAATACTACAAGCAGCCAGAAAGAAACAATTTTAATATTGTGGAAACACAATCAGAATAACACAAGATCTAGCAGCTTCTACATTAAAGAATTGAAGGGCTTGGAATACGATATTCCAGAGGTCAAAGGAGCTAGGATTAAAACCAAGAATCACCTACCCAGAAAAACTGAGTATAATGTTCCAAGGCAAAATATGGATTTTCAATAAAATAGAGGACTTTCAAGCTTTCTCATTGAAAAGACCACAGCTAAATACAAAATTTGACTTTCAAATACAAGAATCAAGAGATGCATGAAAAAGTAAACAAGAAAGAGAATTTCATAAGGGACTTACTAAAGTTCAACTGTTTTGTTTACATTCCTAAATGGAAAGATGTACGTAATTCATGAGACCTTTCTGAATATTAGGGTAGTTGAAGGGAATATGCATAGATAGATAGATAGATAGATAGATAGATAGATAGATAGATAGATAGATAGATAGATAGAGGGCACAAGATGAGTTGAATATGAAGGGATGATATCTTTAAAAAATGAAATGAATTTAAGGGGGGAGAGAAGAATATATTGAGAGAAGGAGGAAGGGAGAGATAGAATGGAGTGAATTATCTCATATAAAAATGGCAAGAAAAAGCAGTTCTGGGGGAAGGGAAGAGGGGTCAGGTGAGGGGGAATGAGTGAATCTTGCTCTCATCAGATTCAACTTGAGGAAGGAATAACATACACATTCAACTGGGAATCTTACTCCACAGGAAAGTAAGGGAAAGGGGCTAAAAAGGGGGATGATAGAAGGAAGGGTAGATAGGGTGAGGAGGTAATCAAAAGGAAACACTTCTGAAAAGGGACAGGGTCAAGGGAGAAAACTGAATAAAAGGGGACAGGATGTGATAGAAAGAAATATAGTTAGCCTTTCACAACATGAGCATTGTAGAAGTGTTTTACATAATTATGTATCTTTGATCTATGTTGAATTGCTTGCCTTCCTAGGGAGGGTGGGAGGGAAGGGAAGAGGGGAGAAAATTTGGAAACTCAAAGTTCTAAAAGCAAATGCTCAAAAAAAGTTGTTTTTTGCATGCAGCTGGGAAACAAGATATATAGGGAAAGGGGCATAAAAATCTATCCTGCCCTACAAGAAAGTAAGGGGAAAGGGGATGGGGGGAGGGGAGTGGGTAATAGAAGGAAGAGCTGACTAGGGAATGAAGCAATCAGAATATATGCCATCTTGGAATGGGGGGAGGGTAGAAATGGGGAGAAAATTTGTAACTCAAAACCTTGTGGAAATCAATGTTGAAAACTAAAATATTGACTAAGAATGATAAAAAATTAAAAAAAAAAGAATCAGAGGACTTGGAATATGATATGCCAAAAAGTAAAGGAACTTGGATTACAACCAAGAATAAGCTACCCAGCAATAATGAGCATAATCTTTCAGGGGAAAAGATGGATATTCAATGAAATAGGGGATTTTCAAACTTTCCTGATGAAAAGACCAGAGCTGAACAAAAAAATCAATCTTCAAATACAAGACTCAAGACAATCACAAAAAGGTAAACAGAAAAGAAAAAAAATGGTATTCAATACAGTTAAAATGTTTATATCCCTACAGGGGAAGATGAAACTTGTAAGTCTTGAGAACTGTATCTCTATTAGGGCAGTTAGAAGGGGTATACATAGAGTGTGTGGGTATAAGTTGACTTTGATGTGATATTAAAAATTAGGTGGTGAAAAAGTATTGTACTGGAAGAAGTGGAAAGGGGGAGCAGAATAGGGTAAATTATATCACATGAAGAGGTACAAAAGACCTATTATAGCAGAGGGAAAGAAAGGAGGAGGTGAGTGTTGTTTTAACCTTACTCTCAGATTTGTCCCAAAGAAGGAATAACATACACACTCAGTTGGGCATAGAAATTTATCTTACCCTGTTGGAGGGGAAAGGGGAAAGAAAATGGAGGGGGATGGATAGAGGGGAGGGAAGAAAGGAGGGCAGAAGTAGGAGGAGAAAGGGGAAAAAAGGGAGGGGTTGATAGAAAGGAGAGCAGATTGAAACGGTGGTTGGAAGCAAAACACTGGTGAGGAGGAACAGGGTGAAAAAAAGAGAGAAAAATATAAGTAGTGGGAAAAATAGGATGGAGAGAAATGCAGTTAGTAATCATAACTGTGAATGTGAATGAGATGAACTCTCCCATAAAACAAATAGATAATAGAGTCAAATAAAAACCAGACTCCTACAATATGTATTTATGAGAAACACATTCGAAGCAGAGAGAAACATACAGAGTGAAGGTAAAAGGCTGGAACAGAATCAATTATGCTTCAGTGGAAGTAGAAACAAACAGGGGTAGCAATCCTGAACTCATATAAAACAAAAGCAAAAATAGTTTTAAATGAAAGAGGTAAAGGAGGAAACTAAATCTTACTAAAATGTACCACAGACAATGAAGTAATGTTAATACTAAATATATATGCACCAAGTAGAATAGCATTCAAATTCTAAGTTAAGTGAGTTACAAGAAGAAATAGACAGTAAAACTATGCTAGTGGGGAAACACCACCTTCTCCTCTCAGAACTTGATAAATCTAACTACAAAATAAACAAAAAAAATTAAGGAGATGAATAAAATTTTAGAAAGGTTAGATATGATGGACCCCTGGAAAAAAATGAATGGAGAATATACCTTTTTCTCAGTGGTACATGGCATTTGCAAAAATATTAACCATGTATTAAGACATAGAAACCTCACAAAAATGCAGAAAGATGGAAATATTAAACACATCCTTTTCAAATCATGATGCAATAAAAATTACATACACTAAAGGGCCATGGAAAGATAGATTAAAACTTCATTAAAAAGTAAATAATCTAATCCTAAAGAATGAGTGCATCAAACAACAAATCATAGAAACAATCATTAATTTCATCAAAGAGAATGACAATAATGAGACAGCATACAAAAATTTATGGGATACAACCGAATTAGTACTTAAGGGAAATTTTATGTCTCTAAATGCTTACATGATAAAAAAGAGAAAAAAAGATCAATGAATTGGCATACAACTAAAAAAGCTAGAAAAAGAACACATTTAAAATCTCCAAATAAATATCAAATTAGAAATTCTGAAGTTCAAAGGAGAAATTAATAAAATAAAAAACTATTGAACTAATAAATAAAACTGAGAGCTGGTTTTATGAAACAAAACGATAAAATAGATAAATCTTTATTTAATTTGATTTAAAAAAAAGAGAAAAAAGAAAGTAAATTACCAGTATCAAAAATGAAAAGAGTGAATTCACCACCAATGAAGAGGAAATTAAAACAATAAGCTATATGTCAATAAATCTGACAATCTAAGGGAAATGGATGAATATTTACAAAAATGTAGATTGCCCAGTTTAATGGAAGAGGAAATAAAATACTGAAATAAGCATATTTTAGAAAAATAAATTGAACAAGCCATCAATGAACTCCCTAAGATAAAAAATCTCCAGGGCCAGATGGATTTGCAAAAAAATTCTACCAAATACTTAAAGAACAATTTATCCCAATAGTATGTAAGCTATTTGGACAAATTGACAAAGAAGGAGTCCTACCAAATTCTATTTGTGACACAAATATGGTGCTGATTCCTGAACCAGGAAGAACCAAAACAGAGAAAGAAAGTTATACACCAATTTCCCTAATGAATTTAGATGCAAAAATTTTGAGCAAAATACTAGCAAGGCTATCACAACAATATATCAGAAGGATTATACACTATGAAAAGGTGGGATTTATACCAGGAGTGTAGGGCTAGTTCAATATTATGAAAACTATCAGCATAATTGATCATATCAATAACAAAATTAACATAAATAATGTTATCATCTCAATAGATGTAGAAAAAGCTTTTGACAAAATACAGCACCCATTCCTATTAAAAACACTAGAGAGCATAGGGGTAAATTGAGTTGTCCTTAAAATGATAAATAGTGCCTATCTAAACCCTCTAGCAAGCATTATATATAATGGGGATAAGCTAGAACATTTCCCAATAAGATCAGGGGTGAAACAAGGATTTGAATTATTCCCTCTATTATTCTCTTGTACTAGAAATGTTAGCTTTAGCAATAAGAGAAGAAAAAGTAATTGAAGGAGTTAGGATAGACAATGAGGAGACAAAACTGTCTTTCTTTGCAGATGATATGGTGATATAGTTAAAGAATCCTAGAGAATCAACTAAAAATCTTCCTGAAATAATTAACCATTGTAGTAATGGTTGAGGATATAAAATAAACACACAAACTATCAGCATTTCTGTATATTACCAACAAAGCTCAGTAGCAAGAGATAGAAAGAGAAACTCCTTTTTTGTGCTTAAAATAGCATTTTATCCCCAGTCCCCCAATTATATATCCAGAAAATTTTTAAATTCATTTTTACAAGATTTTGAGTTCCAGATTTTTCTCCCTCCCTCCATGCTCTCCTCTCTTCTAAAAATGGTAAGCAGTTTGATATTGTTTACACACATGCTATCATATAAAATGTATCTCCACATTCGTCACAGTTGTGGAAAGAAGAAACATCAAAAGAAAAAAATGCAAGAAAGAATAAAATAAGTGAAAAAAAATCTGCTTCAATCTGCATTCAGATTCTGCGTATCTAGATATGGATATTATTTTTCTTCATGAGTCCTTTGTACTTATCTTGGATCATTATGTTGCTAAGAAAAGCTGAGTCCTTCATAGTTGATTATCACAGAATGTTGCCGATACTGTGTACAATGTTTTCCTGGTTCTGCTCATTTCACTTTGCATCAGTTTGTATAAGTTTTTCCAAAGTTTTCTGAAATGTTCCTATTCATTATTTCTTATCGTATAATAGTATTCCATTACATTCATATCCCACAGCTTATTCAGCCATTCCCCAATTGATGGCCATCCCCTCAATTGTCAATGTTTTGCCACCACAAATAGGGCTACTACATTTTTTTTCCATGTATAGGTCCTTTTCCCTTTTTATGATCCTTTTGGGATACAGACCTAGTAGTGGTATTACTGGATGAAAAGGTATGCATGGTTTGGTTGACTCAGTTCTCTATATATTTGAGAAATGAAGCCTTTATCAGAGACACTTACTGTAAAAATTGTTTCCCAGCTTTCTGTTTTCCTTCTAATCTTGGTTGCATTGGTTTTGTTTGTAAGAAAGCTTTTCAATTTAATGTGAACAGAATTATCTATTCTACATTCCTACTTACCAAGACAAACCCAGGAAATATATGAATACAATTACAAAACACTTCTCACACAAATGAAGTCAGATGAAAACAATTTGAAAAAATCAGTTGCTGATGGATAGGCCAAGCTAATATACTAAAAATGGCAATTATACCTAAATTAATTTACTTATTCAGCGCCATACCACACTCCCAAAAATTATTTTATAGAGCTAGAAAAAATAATTAAATTCATCTGGAAGAAAAAAAGGTCAAGAACATCAAGGGAATTAACAAAAAAAATGCAAAGGAAGGTGGCTTAGCCATACCAGATCTAAAACTACATTGTAAAGCAGCAGTCATCAAAACTCTTTGGTACTGGCTAAGAAATAGAGTGGTGGATCAGTGGAATAAGTTAGGTACACAAGACACAGTAGTCAATGACTATAGTAATCTACTGTTTGATAAATCCAAAAGACTTCAGCTCCCAGGCAAGAACTCACTATTTGTCAAAAACTGCATGGAAAATTGGAAAATAGTATGTCAGAAATTAGGTAAAGACCAACATCTCATACTGTATAAGGTCAAAATTGGTACATTATTTAGACATAAATGGTGACACCATAAGCAAATAAGGAGAGCAAGGAATAGTTTACATGTCAGATCTACAGAGAAGGGAAGAATTTATGACCAAACAAGAGATAAAGAACATTATGAAGTATGAAATGGATAATTTAGATTTCATTAAATTAAAAAGTTTTCTCACAAAGCCAATGCAATCAAGATGAGAAGGAAAGCAGAAAGATAGGAAACAATTTTTATAGCCAGTGTTTCTGATAAAGGCCTTATTTCTCACATATATAGGGAACTGAGTTAAATTTATAAGAATACAAGTCATAAAAAAATAAAAAAAAAGAATTCAAGTCATTCACTGATTGAGAAATGGTCAAAGGATATGAACAGGCAATTTTCAGATGAAGAAATTAAAGCCATCTACAGTCATATGAAAAAATGCTCTAACTCATCTTTGATTGGGGAAATGCAAATTAAGAGAACTCTGAGGTACTACCTCCTACCTATCAGGTTGGCTAATATGACAAAAAAGGAAAATGATAAATGTTGGAGAAAATGTGGTGGTTAATTGTCTCATTTGTTCCAGGAAGAGTAGTGTAAATTTAATTATTATGAGCTAAAGGTTGAAACTAGTAGGGGACAGGGTGAGGAAGACAAGGCACAGGTGAAGCAGCATGGCATGAAAATGACCAGAGAATAGAATGGTTTTTCTGGGTGGCATTACATGAATATGATCAGAGAATAATGTGAGTCTGGGTATGGGATAGCTATGGAGAAATCTCACTGATTTTTTTACTTTAATTTGCTTTTGTTGGGGGGAGGGTAGTTGGCTTTGCCAATGTGATGGGTGTGAGGTGGAACTTTATAGTTGCTGTAATTTACATTTCTGTAATTAGTAATTTAGAACATTTTCCCCCATATAGCTTTTGTTATCTTGGCTTTCTTCCTTAGAAAACTGCCTGTTCATATCCTTTGACCATTTATCAATCAGGGAATGACTTTTATTCTTATGAATTTGAATTAATTCTTCACATATTCTGTAAATTAGTGCCATACGAGACAAATTTTCTACAAAGAATCCCCTCTCCTCTAATTATGTCTCCCTTCTAATTTTTGCTTTACTGGTTGTGCATATACCAAAAAACAAAAAACAGCAAAAAACTAAAAATTTATGTACTCAATATTGTTTATTTGATCTTGTATGATTTTCTCTATTTCCTGTTTGGTTATAAACATTGATCTGAAAGGCAATTTCTTCCTTGCTCCTTTAATATGTTTATGATGCCACCCTGTATGTCTGACTCATGTATGTATTTTGAGCTTATCTTGTTTTATGGTGTGAAATGTTGGCATATGCATAGTTTTTGCCAGACTACTGCCCAGTTTTACCAAAAATTTTTATTTTAGTGAGTTCTTACTTTAGAAACTGAAAACTTTGAGTTCATCAAACATTAGGCTGTCTTCATTTGCTTTTAAGTAGTGTGTATCTAACCTGTTTGAATGGTCAACATTCATATTTTTAAACTAGTACCAAATCATTTTGAAGATTTCTGTTTTGTAATGTGATTTCTGATATTGCCAGATATCCCTTTTTAACATAATTTCCCTTGAGATTCTTGTTTCCTTGAGATTTTTGTTTCTCTAGTTGAACTTCATTCTCCCCCTACCTGTATAAAGTAACTTTGGTAGTTTGATTGGTATGAATTAATTTAGGTAGTATTGCTATTATATTGGCTTAGGTTAGCCATGAGCAATTGATAGCTCTCAAATTATTTAGTCCTCTCTTTATTTCCTTAAAGAACATTTTGTAGTTGTATTCACATAGTTCATTTATGTCTAAGCAAGTAGATTTCTAGATATTTCTCTCTATCTCTTCCTGATTAGTTTTCTTAGGAATACTATATACAGAAATGTTGATGATTTATGTGTATTTATTTTATATCCTACAATCTTGCTAAGGTTACTAATTATTTAATTTTAGGTGACTCTTTAGTATTCTTTAAATATCCCTTTATGTGATCTGCAATTAGTGATATTTTCCCCCTCTTTGCCTATGCTTAATCCTTCAATCTCTCTTTCTTTTCTTAAAGTTATATTTCATTATAGCTAGTTACAGGTAGCATCTCATCACTTCGTAGTGGAGATAATAGACTCCCTTACTTTACCCCTGTTCTTACTGGAAAAAGGTCAAAGGATTTTGATAGAATTCTTTCATTTCTTATTTTTTTCTGAACAGTTTTCATAATGTTGGCATGAAGTGTTCTTTGAATCTTTAATATAATTCACGTATTAATCCGACAGGTCTTGAATCTTTTCATTCCTTTAGGAGTTAATTTATGTCTTATTCAATTTATTTTTCCAAGTTGGTGTTATTTGAATTCCCTATTGCTTGTTATGTTAACCTGAGCATTGTATGTATGTGTGTAAGTATATAAGTATGTATGTATGTATTTGTGCATGTATGGGGCAGCTAGGTGGCACAGTAAATTGAGGGCTATGCCTGAAGTTTGGAAGACTAATCTTTCTGAGCTCAAATCTGGCCTCAGACACTAAGTAGCTATGTGACCCTGGGCAAGTTTGCCTCATTTCCTTATCTGTAAAATGAGCTGGAGAAGTAAATGGCAAACCACTCCAGTATCTTTGCCAAGAAAGACCCAAATGGGGTCACAAAGAGTCAGACACAGTTGAAAAGAATGAACAACAAC
>JAQQSZ010002798.1:0-14639 GCA_028646595.1 Phalanger gymnotis
AAACTAAACATATTGAAAAAATAAATAAAAATTAAAAAAAAACAAACAGAAGATAAATGATGAAACATGTTTCTCAACCATTGGCAGAGAGGTGGTGCGCTACAGTGGTAGGATATGATATACATTTTCAGACATGGCCATTGTGCTGATTTGTTTTCTTTGACTGACTTGTTTGTTATAAGGGAGGGCTTATATTAATGAGGGTGATGCGAGTTGGTGAATAATCATAGCAAATAAAAAAAAAAGAAAAAGAAAAAAAGGGTGTCAATACATTTTCTTCTAAAAAATATACAGAAGAGAGAAGAGAAAAGTTCATAAGGGAACACAGACAAGCAGGTTTTGTTACTGTGTTAAATTATATACATATATATTTAAAAATTATTGAAATTAAGTTCAGAGTTTCATATATAATCCTCTACTTTTCTTATTTGGATATGAATTATCCATGTTTGTTGATGTTTAAGTTTATAACAAAAAAAAGAAAAAATTTTAAATCAGAAGCAAAGGTTTTTTTTTCTTTAAGCAAGAGTAGCTCAGCTTCCAATCACACTGCTAACAATACACTTGGCTAGAAAATGTACAGCTACCAAAGACCATCATGACTACTTAACTCTTCACAGATCCAAGAGGTGAAGAAAAATGAAGACACATCACAAGACCAGGAAGGATGCTGGAGGTTGTCATCTCCCAGCACCCTTCTCCTTCCTCTTGGGACCTAGACAGATAATCTTTAAACATCAGTAAACCCCAATTGTATGCCTAACACACTTAGACAGCATTTGCTGCTAAATATTGAGGGAATGAACAAGATAGATTAATCACTTCATGATCCTTTGAAATTACCTCTATGTTTCCAGGATACCTATTAGTATCTCAAACTTAATATGGCCCAAACCGAGCTCATCACATCCAAACCTTCTACCTTTCTCTTGTCTGATTTTGTTAACGACAGCAATATCCTCCCTCTCTGTCACCAAGGTTTAATAGCTTTGATTCTTCTCCTTATTATGTATTTGATCAGGTGCCAAATCCTTTTTTTTTTCTTTTCAATCTCTCCACCTTGACTAAAAGCATCTTTGTTTAGTTTCTCATCTTTTTCATTGTCATTAGTAACAATAAAACTGATCTCCCTGCTCTACTCTGTCCCCTCTAATCAAACCTTCACAAGCATCTTTCCCAGTGCACTCCTCTAATTGTGGTGCTCCTCTCCTCAAGAATCTTCAGTGGTCCCTTACCACCCACAAAGTAAAATGTAAACTCCTGATCCTGGCATTCAAGATTTCCACAATCTGGCACCATCCTACCTATGGCCCTATCTCATACTGCTTCGCTTAACAATGTTCATGTACCACCCAAATTAAGACTGTCCAATCCCTTTTTTTGCCCTTTAGTCGTCATGACTTCACTCTTTTTTTTAAGCCTAAGATTCCTCCATGCTGTTTTTCCTCTTGAAGTCCTTCCATGAAGCTTTTCTTACTCTCTTCTTTAGGGAATAGCAAGCCAATTATTTTTTTTTTAAAATTACTTAGCATTTTATTTTTCCCTGATTACATGCAAAAACAATTTTTGCCATTCATTTTTAAAACTTTGAGTTCTAAATTGTCTCCTCCTTCCCCCCCCCCCCCATTAAGAAGTCAAGCAATTCGATATAGGTTATACATGAGTAGTCATGCAAAACATTTCCATAATGGTGATGTTACAAAAGAAAACAGACCAAAAAAAACTCAAGAAAAGTAACGTAAAAAAAAAAGTAGCAAGCAAGCTAAAACATAGTATGTGAAGTAAAGTATAATCCTCCCAAAAGGATGAGCTGGACCCAGAATGTGGAAGGCTTTTAAATGCCTAAGAGAGAAGCCATGGAAACATTTAGTGCAGAAGAGAGACATGGTCAGACAGACACGTGCTTCCTAGAAGCAAGATTCTGTCTCCCTTCAGGAAGCAATGTCTGAAGAGGTCCCTCTGCTTAGGAACCTTCATGGGCCCCTCATTGGCTTTAGGTTAAAATACAAATGTCTCCGTGGAGTTAACTGAAAGCGTTTCAAAATCTGACACCAGCTTTTCTTTCCAGGATGACAAGTCACCACCGTCTTTGTTCCAGCCAAAGGGCTTGCTTGCCACTCCCTCCTCTGACAGACCATCTCCCACTCCTGTCCAAGCTCACCACACCTGGGATGCCCTCCTGACTCACCTTCACCCAGACACCACAGCCTGGCTCTGGTAGGACCTTTTTTTTTTTCCTAAATTTCCTCAGCTGTTAATGCTCCTGATCCCTTCCTGCATTTGTATATGTGAACAGTTCTGCTCCTGGTAGAATTTAAACTCCTTGAGGGCATGGACGGTATCCCCAGAACCTATCAGTTCATAGTAGGCACTAAATAAGTGTTTATCAGTTCCTAGCACATAGTGGGCACTAAATGTTTATCAGTTCCTGGCACACAGTAGGCACTAAATGTTTATCAGTTCCTGGCACATAGTAGGCAGTAAATGTTTATCAGTTCCTGGCACACAGTCAGCACTAAATGTTTATCAGTTCCTGGCACATAGTAGGCACTTAATAAATGTTTAACTGATGAATAGGAATTAGAGAAAACTGTCACTTAGTACCTGCTCCATTTTGAGAATTCTCCATTATTAGTATATGCTTTGCCCACTGGGCTATACCTGGAGACCCAGCTTGTACCTTTTCATCAAGAATAAGAATTACATTTTCACCCCCACTTCAGGGCCCCAAAATTTCAGTCTTTTTTTTTTCAGTCTTTCTAATTACCCAGGTGATAGCTAGGTGGTGCAGTGGATAGAGTGCCAGGCCTGGAGTCAGAAGACGCATCCTCCTGAGTTCAAATCTAGCCTCTGACACTTACTGGCTGTGTAATCCTGGGCAAGTCACTTCACCCTGTTTGTTTCAGTTTCCTCATCTGTCAAATGAGCTGGAGAAGGAAGTGGGAAACTGCTCCATTGTCTTTGCCAAGAAAATGTCAAATGGGGTCACAGAGATTAGGACATGACTGAAATGACTGAACAATAGCAAGAAAAACTACCCTTGTTCCTTCAGACTCTAAAATTCAGCATTTCTTTTCCAGAGGGTCATCAGAACTTAACAACCAATTATAGTAAAAAACGCATTTCCATTCTGAGCCTTCTACTTTTGTTAGGCAGAGAAACCAGTCAACTATCTTCTGTAAAATTCTCCCTTTTAGAAGGGGTTGCTTAACCTGAACCATCTATCTAAGAGTCATAATTCCTAGGTGGTATGCTGGATGTTGAGTCAGGAAGAGCTGAGTTCAAATCCATCCTCAGACATTCAGTAGCTGTGTGACCCTGGGTAAATCACTCAACCTCTGTCTGCATTAGTTTACTCAACTGTAAAGTGTGGATAATAATAGCACCTACCTCCCAGGAGTTGTGAGGATCAAAATATAATATTTATAAAGCGCTTAACATAGCTCCTGGAACATCATAAGTGTTATATAAATGCTTTTTAATAATAATGTTGTGGTTGTAGTTAATCTTTAGTAAGTCGCCTTATTTTCCAAAGCCTTCTGCAGAACTGAACGATTGATAATATCCACATTCATTCAGTGCTTTCTAGTTCTCAGGATATTTCTGCATGTATCACAGAAATTACAGAGATAAAAGAGACCCCAGAGATCAAGTGTAGCCTTGTTATTTCAGAGATAAGGAAACAACCCCAGACAAGTTAGGAGATTTGTCTAAGGACACACAACTAGAAAGGGGCAGAGTAGAATGTCTTGACTCTGGAGTCCACTGCCTTTCTCCTACATCCCACTCCCACTCTTCTTGCACGTAAGTGTAGCTTTCAAAACTGTGGTCTTCAAAAAATTTGATAGCAAAAGTCACTCCTGGCAATGTCATGACATTCCACAAGATGGGGATATTTCTCCAGAAAAGTAGTATTCATTCCAGCACTTCAGGATGTGATTGTGCTGTGTTTCTTCTTTATCAGGAACTTAGGTTCCAACTTTTATGTCACAGGATAAACTAATCCTTTCGGTTTACAGGTGAGGAGGCACCTAGCCCTCCAGATACTCTCAAATAACATTTTAATAGGCATAATCACTCAACTCCTGCCAAGCCTCATGGACTAGAGAGAGTCTCCCAAGGGGACCTCATAACTTCCACACCTGCCAGGACTGTGTCATGATACCAAAGGATCGCGTAGCTCCACCTTCTCTCTTCTCACTCTCTTCTTAATTCCTTACAATCCAACTTCCAACCATAATCATCCCACCAAAACTGCTCTCTCCAAAGTCACCAATGATTTGTCAGATCCAATGACCTCTCAGTCTTTATCCTCCTTGACTTCTCTGTAGCTTCTGACACTGTTGATCACTCTTTTCCTTGATACTTTCTTCCCCCTAGGTTTTCAGGACACCACTTTCTTGTGGTTCTCCTCCTACCTCTCTGATCACTCCTGCTCTGTCTCCTTTGCTGGATTCTCTTCCCAGTCATGCCCTCTAACCAACTCAGGGCTTCTGTACTGGGCCCTCTCCATCTCTACCACTTCACTTGATGATCACATAAACTCCCAAGGATTTAATTACCATCTCTATGCTGATTATTCTCAAATCTACCTTTCCTGCCCCAATCTCTCTTCTAATATCCAACCTTCCATCTCTAACTGCCTGTCAGACATCTTGAACTGGAGGTCTGGTAGACATGACGTCTTAAACTCATTATGTCCAAAATGAAACTCCTTTTTCTTTCTCCCCGAAAGTCCCCCTACCCCTTTCCTGTTACTGTATGGGGCAAAACTACCCTTCCTCAGGCTCATGACCAAGGAGTCATCCTGGATTCCTCACTGTCTCTCACCCCCATATCCAATCTGTTGCCAAGGCCAGTTGATTTTACCTGTGCAGTATCTCTCATGTACAGCCCCTTCCCTCCTCTGACACTGCCACCACTCTGTTGCGGGTCCTCATCAGTGCATTCCTGGACTATTGGAATAGTCTCCTGGTGGGTCGGCCTGTCTCAAGAGTCTCCTCACTCCATCCCATCCTCCATTTAGCTACCAAAGCAATTTTCCTAAATTGAAGGTCCAACCATATTACTCCCTACTCAGTAAACTCCAATGGCTTCCAGTTACCTCCAGGATTAAATACTAACTCCTTTGGCATTTAAAGTCCTTCGTAACCTAGTCCCTTCTGCCTTTCCAGTCTCCTTACACCTTACTCCACAGCACTCTTTGATCCCGTGAAACTGGTCTCCCGGCTGTTCCACCAACAAGACACTCTGTGTCTCAGCTCCTGGCATTTTCTCTGGCTGTTCCCCATGCCCAGATTGTTCTCTCTCCTCTGCTCTAACTACTGGCCTTCCTGGCTTCCTTTAAGTCCTGACCAAAATCCCATCTTTTTATAGGAAGTCTTTTCTAATGCCTCTTAATTCTAGTGCCTTGCCCTTTGTTAATTACTTCCCATTTATCTTGTATACAGATTGCTTTGTATTTATTTGCCTATTATCTCCCCCATTAAACTTTAAGCTCCTCAAGTGCAGAAAATATCTTTTTCTTTTGTATCCCCAGTGCTTAGCACAGTGCCTGGCACATAGTAGGCACTTAATAAATGTTTAATTAACAGGGCAGCTAGATGGTGTAGTAGATAGAACACCAGGTCTAGAGTCAGGAAGACTCATCTTCCTCAGTTCAAATCTGGCCTCAGACCTTAGAAAAGTCACTTAACCCTGTTTGCCTCAGTTTCCTCATTTGGGTTAGACAAGGAAATGGCAAACCACTCTAGTATCTTTGCCAAGAAAATCCCAAATGGAGTCTGACATGACTGAAATAACTGCACAACAATAAATGTTTAAGTTGACATTCTCTGGCCATATTTCCTCTTCACTTCTTTAAAGACCTAGAAACAGATTAATTTCCATTCCACTTTTGATCAACTCTCATCATTAGGTAGTTTTTAAAGAATTCAAGCCTTTTCCAATTTTCAGATGAAGAAATTAAAGCTATCTATAGTCATATGAAAAAAATGCTGTAAATCACTATTGATTAGAGAAATGCAAATCAAAACAATTCTGAGGTACCACATCACACCTATCAGATTGGCTAACATGACAAAAGAGAAAAATGATATATGTTGGAGATGTGGGAAAACTGGAACACTAATGCATTGTTGGTGGAGTGGTGAACTGATCCAATCGTTCTGGAGAGCAATTTGGAACCATGCCCAAAGAGCTATAAAACTGTACATGCTGTTTGATCCAGCGATATCACTTCTAGCTCTATATTCCAAAGAGATCATAAAAATAGGAAAAGAATCCACATGTACAAAAATATTTATAGCAACTCTTTTTGTTGCGGCCAAGTATTGGAAATTGAGAGGATGCCCATCAATCGGGGAATGATTGAACAAGTTGTAGTATATGAATGTAATGGAATACTATTGTTCTATAAGAAATGATGAGCAGGTGGCTTTCAAAAAAACCTGGAAAGACTTACATGAACTGATGCTGAGTGAAGTGAGTAGAACCAGGAAAACATTTTACCCTAACCCTAAATGTGCAATGACTTTGATAGCATCATCTCTGCTTAGGAATGCAAGGCTCTAAGACAACTCCAAATGATTCATGGAAAATGCTATATACGCCCAGAAAAAGAACTATGGAGTCTAAAGGCAGATCGAAGCATACCATTTGCTCTTTTTTGTTTCTTTTTTCTCATGGTTTCTCCCATTGCTTCTAATTTTTCTTCACAACATGACAAATGTGGAAATGTTTACTATGAATGTATATGTAGAGCCTATATCAGATTCCACGCTGTCATGGGATGGGGGGAGGGGATAGATGGAGAGAAATTTGGAACTTAAAATCTTATGGAAGTGAATGGTGAAAACTTAAAAAACAAATGATAAAACTAAAAAAAGAATTCAAGACTTTTCAAGCCTAGATTTACCTTCTTCCAACTTCTATTTTCTTAGTTTTGTCCTTTGGGGTCAAGCAGAAGACAATTAATCCTTTGTCTACAGGACAGCACTTCTAATACTGGAAGATACCTCTCATCCCCCTCCACCACTTAAATCTTCTCTTCTCTAGGGCTAATCGACATCACTTCAACTAGGTTTCATTTGGCAGATCTTAAGGTCCTTCACAATCCTGCTCGTCCTTCTATGGATGATTTCTGGTGTACTGATGCCCTCCCAAAAATTTGTAAACCTTAAAGAGCTATATGAACGCTAGCTCTCTGCAATGTCGATTCATAATGCATGTATCTATGGGGAAAGGGGAAGGGAATAAGCATTTATAGGGTACCTACTACATGCCGGGTGTAAAGAGTTCTGGAGTATGTTTCAAATCCTACCTCCATCGCTACCTGTGTGACCCTCAGGTATATTAATATTTTTCAGCCTTGGTTTTCTCACCTGTGAAATGAGTTGGACTAGATGGCCTCATTTCCTTTTTATATAGTGTATACCTGTACTTACCTGACTGGTAAAACAGAGGAATCCTACAAGAAAAAGTACATTTATATGGTATTTTACATACATGATCTCATTTGACAGTGTCTCATACCATTCTCCTGGAATACATGGAGGGATATGGACCTGGTTGAATAGATAGCCTCAAAGTTATTTAGAGAATAACAAAGAATTTCAGAGTTGGAAGGGACGTTGGTGGGCCAACTAGCACAACTCCTGGTTAAAGCTCCACTAGAGATACCCTTGGAAAATGAGTGTCAAGTCACTAATGACTTGCTCTAGACACTGCATTTTAGAAAGAACATTGAGATGGCAACCAGGATGGTAAAGGGTCTGCCTTGAGTTCATCTCATGTAAGGACCGGCAGTAGGAGCTGGTGATGTTTAGCCTTGAGAAGAGTTAGGGGAATGTGATAGGTACCTCCAAGTATGGGTTGGGCTATCATGTAGGATTATCCTTGTTTTTTTGGGCCTTAGAGGAATAGGTGTAAGTTGCAAAGAGGAAGATTTCAGTTTGATGTAAAGGAAGATTTCCTAAAAATCAGAAGTATCCAAAAGTGAAATGGGTTGCACCTTGGGAGGAGGTGGGATCGTATGATTACAGATTAAGAGCTAGAAGGAACCTCAGAGGCCACTGAATCCAGTCCTCTTACTTACAAATGAGGAAACTAAGGCACAGGGAAGTTGTGACTTTTTCAGTCACATCATTTGTATATGAACTCAGGTCTTCCTGACTTCCAGTCAATGCCCCTATATATCATGGCACATGACTCCCTTATTTGCAAGTCTTTTTTAAGCACATTTCAGATATGCTAAAAAAAAAAAAAGGGATTCTTATTCAGGTACAGGTTATGCTATCATTTCTATTTTACAGATAAGGAAAGTAAGGCAGGCAAGAAAGAAGTTAAGTGACCTTCCTAGGGTCATAGAGCTAGTTAAGTGTCAGATTGGATTTGAACTCTGGTCTTCCTGACTCCAGGTCCAGTGCTCCACCCAAAATTGAACCAGAATAGGTTGAATGGTCTTCAGGGAAACTGCATATGCTTTTAATGCTCCTAGGCTTCCCCCCAAAATCAAGACCCATGTTTACAACATCAGTATTCTTCTAGTGCTACTGGATGGCTTCATGTCATTGAGAACCTAACATTTGGAGAAGTAAAAATGACAGGTCACTCAAAGAGACACTTGATGGGTGCCATGCATTACTAGCAGAGAGCTCTGAGGAACAGTAGTTCACTTAGAGAACCTAACTGGCTTCCCAGGACCTATGAAGCCTCAGGTATATATTGTTAAATCTTTGTGCCTGTTCCTCTTCTAGAGAATGAGAGCTGAACTTGATCTCTGAGGTCCTTTCTAGCTCCATCTAGATCTGACAGGCAGAGGTGTCAAGGATGTCCTTAAGACATATATATATATATGTGAATGGAAGAGGCGAGTTAGACATGGAGTCAGATCAAGGGATCACCCAAGCAGACTTCAGTTGTTTCTCTGGTAACCTTACTCAACATCATTAGTGTTATAAGGAGATCGAGAGGAAGCACCTCAGCCCTTCCCAAGGGTGGACCTTGGGAAGCATGGTATGGATGGACAAAAGTGGCAGAAGTGGCACAGATGGGGTGTGCTTTGCATCACTGGCAGAGAGTGTGTGTGTGTGTGTGTGTGTGTGAAAGTGGAAAAAAAAATAAAATTTCAAGGTCCTTTTAATATAGTTCTCTTACTATACAGGGTATTTGACTTGCTGTAATTTTTGTTAACTCTTTTGGGACAGAAATTTGATATAAATGTATAGACAACATGGATCTTTATGGTTGTAAACCCATTTAAAATAACTGCAACGTTAATACAATTTGAAGATCTTCTCCACCTTTTAATAAGCCTATGTGACCTGCTTTGAACCTGAGTCACAGGAGCCTGGGTCACAAGGGTTGTGATGCCCTCCAGCCCTGAAGAAGGGTATATATACTGTGAAGTTAGCATTTTGCTTTGGGGCTCACTCATTGGAAATGTTCATGTGATTTAGCCAGATGAGATTCTGGGTAGCCATTAAGGCTACCCCTCTCCCCGCCAGCTTTGAAAGACCCAGATGTTGGTGCTTCTGTCTCTGGTAACTATGTATGTATTGCTTTTGGTCAAACAGTTGGAAGCCCTGCCTGTTGGACTTTGCTGTTTATATAATTTCTGCTTGTAATTTGTTTGCATTTTCTCTGAAGTTCAGGGTGTTGCTTTTCCTCTGAACTAAGTAAATGATTACATATATATTTGATTAAAGTAAGATTGTTGACTCCTTTATTTTCCTTTAGAAAAGCAGATCAAAGAACCTGTGCTAGCAGACCTCCTCTGTGCTGGTTTTACTGGTCTTACACACCCCCACAGCACCTCCAAGTAGCATTGTTGTTACAAATACAAAGACACTGCTGAAGTTGTTAGGTGGGGGCTGTGCATACCAGGCTAAATTTAAAATGACAGTAAAATATCAAAGCCTTGAAGTCAGATAGTACAATACAGTTCTAGTTTCATTTAGAAACTCCATTTTTTCTTTTCCAAGTAAAATTTCAGTTTATATTCTACTTTGGTTCTTGAGGGATTAGAGATAGTATTCATGTCATAGCCCTATGTATATTTGGATAGGTTATATGTATAAATAATAAGATGCTTTAATACAAAATCCAGTCAATTCATTATTGTGAGCAGATTCTTGGGCAGCCGTAGTCCACAAGGAGGTGAAAGGCATGTATCCTAAGGTAGGTAGCCTCAGGTAAGTAACCAAAGCTACATCTTTGTTCAGCAATGGGTGAAGATATCTATACTCTAACCTGCTCAGAGGCGAAAGATGCGATCAAGAAAAAGTAAAGTTAGAAGCAGCTCTTCTCAGCTTAGTTTCAATATCTGGTTTACTTAAGAGGACAATGTAAATTTGTACAGTGGTTGCTATTAGGTTATAGTATTATCAATTAAAGTAGACAGGAATAGTCTAAAAGATTTGAGTTGTTCACATAGTGAAGACTAATAGACCACAAAGATTTCACCAGTATCCAGCAAATTAAAAGACTCAGAGGAAGGTTTCTCAAAAGATTCTTTAGGCAGCTATGTACCCCAAAGAGATCAAAGCAAAAGGGACAGGTTCTATTTGTACAAAAATATTTATAGCAGTTCTTTTTTGTAGTTATAAAGAATGAGAAATTGAGGGGATGCCCATCAATTGTGGAATGGCTGACTAAGTTGTGTTATATGATTGTGATGGAATTCTTTTGTGCTATGAGAAACGATGGGGTGGACAGTTTCAGAAACACCTGGGAAGACCTACATGAACTGACACAAAGTGAACAGAGCCATAAAGTCATACACAGTAATACTAATATCGTATGATGATCACCTGTGAATGACCTGGGTACTTTGATCAAAACAATAATCCAAGACAATCTGAGGTACTTGTGATGACAAATGCTCTCTACCTCCAGAAGCAGGCGAGATGGATTCAGAGTGCAGACTCAAGCATGTTTTGTCGTGTTTTTTCAACATGGCTAATATGGAAGTAAGATTAGCATGACGTCATAAGCACAATGGGTATCATATTGCTTCGCCTTCTAAGTGTGGAGAGGAAGGGGCAGGAGGAAGAGAATTTTGAAATTAAAAAAACCCTTTTAAAAAAAAAAGATGATTCAGTAGGTTCTCTATGGAGGATTTATGTGACAGGGATAAGATGTGAAGCAACTGATGGATTACTTCTAATGAACAAACTAATTTGCCCACAGCTTACATACCAAGGTCAGAGAAAATATTTTTTTTTTTGGAGGGGTGAAGGTGGGACAATTTGTGGTTAAGTGACTCGTCCAAGGTCACACAGCTAGTAAATGTGTCAAGTGTCTTACACTGCATTTGAACTCAGGTCCTGCTGACTTTAGGGCTGGTGCTCTACTCCCTGTGCCACCTAGCTGCCCCCAGAGAAAATATTTTCAGTTACTACAATTAATAACTTCTTAGATAATAAGATCTCAGAATTGTGATAGGAATGTCACTTGTAATCTGTCACTCTATTACCTAATTTTCATTTTAAATGTCTCTTCTCCCTACTTGCTTGGTTTACCAAACAGTTCTGACTGAGTACCCCTCCAAATAAGATATCTTTGGAAAAGACTCCCTACTGCCAGCTCCACAGTAATGTGCTGCTGGAAGTACATTCGCTCCTTTCAGTGACTCTCACTCAGGTTTGCCCATCTTGCTGGTGCTACTGGAATTGAGACTTGGTCTTTTCTAACTTCTAGTCTAGCTCTTTTCTACATACCATTACTATGCTCTAAGGATCTGACAAGATGGAGAAAATGGGTGCAGACAACAATAGGGTAGAAGCTCCTTCTTTTATTGAATGGAATAAAATCTAGCATTTAAATGGTATGTAAGCATAACCTACATAAGTAACCATTAACTTTAATTATGATCAAGTCCCACTAATTCATTTACCTAATTGTTTCTAAAGTCCACTCCAGGTTAATTCAGCAGCGTTCTATTCCATGCAGCAAGGGTAGAAAACATTGATTTTCATGTCCATCTATTTGATAGAGCAGTTTAATGTCAGTAATAGTTGCAGTCATATTCTTCTCTTCATTAAATGATCAAATGTAAGCATGTGGTATTCTGACATTGAGAAATAAATCAAGTCTTAGGAAACTGAGATGGATTATGTGATACATAAAATGTGCTTAATTCAGTTTTCAATTCAACTCTACCTTTATACACACCCTGGCTTTCACCAACCATCTTTGTGCTGTAATTTTCCATCAGTTTAGTGTTGTCCCAAGCACAAAATCCGTAAGTGACGGGATACCAGGTTATGAAGTAACATGGCAGGATAGAAGAAACATTATTCTGAATGTTCAGGAGGCCGAAGATTTATATCTAGCTGTACAGTCTTCATTTCCTCCTGTAACAGTGTTACACATTTCGTCAGGCATCTTAGAACAGGTAGGTGTAGTCTGTGGTGTCACAGTGTGTCCAAACCCTTGGTAGTGACCCGAGGGTGAAGATGGCATAGAAGAAGTAACAGAAATCTGGTCTTGAGATGATGATAATAAACTTGTATTTTCATTTTGTTCTTCCTCATCAGGAAAAAACTTTTTACTACGATGACCCAGGACTGTCCTTCCTTGAAAGGAAATGCAAAAGTTTTATGAGAACCTTGGTTACAATTCCAACTGACAAACACAAAATAAGCCACTTTAAATACGCTAGAACCTCATTATAAAGGGCTGTGATAGAACTGACTTCAAATAACAAAGTTCCTCACTCTGTCCTTTTCTACCAAATTCTGGTCCACAATAAAGTCTTAGTAAGGTGCCAGTATAGATTATTCAGTAACCTCCCTATCTAGATAAATTAAAAGTGAATACACTTGTTGCCAAATACTTACCAACATTTCTTACTTGTTCAGATATGTCATCTCTAATATCTGAAATGTCCCACATTGCAAGAAAAGAATCAAAGCATGAGCCTTCCTCTGCCTCCTGGACATAGGGTTTGTAGGAAAAGCTGTAGTGATGAGCAATAGCAGCAAAAAACATCTCAATACAGATGATGAAATCCTATAAAAGAGCAGAGAGGCCAGTCGTGTTCTGCTTTAGATCCTGTCTGTTAGACACAGGAACAATTCCACTGTACTTCTTAGAATTATAGATGGTCGAGGGGCAGAGCCAAGATGGCGGGGTAAAGGAAGGGACTCACCTGAGCTCTCCCTCAAACCCCTCCAAATACCTTTAAAAAATGACTCTACACAAATTCTAGAGCACCAGAACCCATTGAAAGACAGAGTGAAACAAATTTCCAGCCCAAGACAACTTGGAACGTCACCAGGAAAGGTCTGTTGCACCAGAGTGCGAGACAGGCACAGTCCAGCATAGGCTGCAGCAGTGCTGACTGGGTCTGAGCAAGCTTTGGGGTGAGTCACTGGTAGCAGTGGTGGTTTCCAGACCTCTCGGCCCACAGATGCCAAAGACAACTTTGGTCAGCAGGAAAGGTATGTCATACTCGGGTGAGAGTGGAGTGCAGTCCAGCATAGGCCGCCCTAGTACTGCTCTAGCCCCAGCCAACTAGAAGCTACCTTGGAAGTGGGTGGGGGTGAGTGTCAAATAACTGGTAGGAGATTACAGGTGTATTTCTGCTAGCACTGAGGCAAGACTCTGTTGCTTTGCCTATTCTTGGATCTGGGTCCCAGTCACAAAGTGAGGAGGAGGATTAGCACAGAATTTATAACCACAGTGGAGGGGGGACCCTCTTCACAGTTCCAGGGCAGAAAATGGTGCTTGTGGTCACTCACAGACCAGAGCGCAGCCCAGGAGAGTAGTAAACACCTCTCTTTAGATCACACCAACTTAGAAGAACGGAAAAAATTAGAAGTACCTTTGAAAACAGGTGCACAAAACCCCTGAAGCTTGGGACAGTGCACCCTCCATCCTGGAAGCAAAGCCGTACCTTAACAAAGAGTTAAAAGTCAAGAAATAGACCAGAAAATGAGCAAACAGTGGAAAAATCTTCTGACTACAGAAAGGTGTTATGGTGACAAGGAAGATTAAAACACACTCAAAAGAAGATGGCATAGTCAAAGCTCCTACATCCAAAGCCTCCAAGAAAAGTATGAATTAATCTCAGACCATGGAAGAGTTCAAAAAGTACTTTGAAAATCAAGGTAGAGGGAAAAATTGGGAACAGAAATGAGTGTGATGCAAGAAAATCATGAAAAACAAGTCAACAGCTTGCTAAAGGTGACCCCTGCAAAAATACTGAAGAAAATAACACCTTAAAAAAACAGACTAACCCAAATGGCAAAACTAGTCCAAAAAGCCAATGAGAAGGATGCCTTAAAAAGCTGAACTGGCCAAATGGAAAAAGAGGTCCACAAGCTCACTGAAGAAAATAATTCCTTAAAAATTAGAATGGAGAACATGGAAGCTAATTGGAAAAACTGACCTGGAAAGTAGATCCAGGAGAGATCATTTAAAAATTACTGAACTTGGGAGCCAAGATGGCGACTGGAAAGCAGTAACTGGCGTGAGCTCCCCACCAAGTCCCTCCAAAAACCTATGAAAAAATGGCTCTGAACCAATTCTAGAACTACAGAACCCACAAAGGGGCAGAGGGAAGCAGGACTCCAGCCCAGGTCTGCCTGGATGGTCTCGGGGTAAGGTCTGTCCCGAACAGAACTCCCAGCCCC
>JAQQSZ010002799.1:0-14638 GCA_028646595.1 Phalanger gymnotis
ACCTGAAGAGGGAATACCATACATACTCAGTTGTGTATCTTACCACACAGGAAAGAAGGAGGAAGAAGATAAAAAAAAAGGGGGGGGGAATCAAAGCAAAACAAAAATATTTTCCCCAGATTCAAATGAGGAAAAAGAAAGAAAATTCAATTCTTTGCTATGAGGGCTCACTGGTTCCACAAATATTGATTAAGCCCCTCCTTAATGACAGGCCTATGTGTTTTACTGAGGATATAAAACAAAAAATTAAATCTCTTCCCCTAAAAGACAATATATTCTACTGGGAGTATTAACATCTATACTGGTTAAGTAAAGTATCCTAGAGTGTGACAGTGTGACCAAACAAAGATATTTTATTTAGATATTCCCTTACTTTCTGTCAACGAACTTGTCTAAACTTCACTAGACTGGTCCTTGAATGACAGGGAACCAGACTAAGACCCTTCAAGGACTTACAGTGTCTGATGCCTCAGAGGAAAACTTTAATAGGGGACTTAAAATTGTGAAGCACTCAAAAGAACCTTTCACTTTAAGAAACCTGGGATATACAAGATACAGGTATTATTGATCCAACTGATGCCACTGTTCTATCTTTCAGGAATCTTGAAAAAATTTGATACATACATGGGAGACTTCTCATTGGAGAGACATTTAGGTGTTATTTTGCTCTACTGAAAGAAATGCTTTTTTAAAAAAATAATCAGCAATCAGGAAGCACGGTGGAAGCTTGTATTTTTCTATGCTTTTTGGTCAACTGTGTCATTGTAGCTAAAATCCCACCTTCTACAGGAAGCTCTTCCCAGTCCCACTTAATTCTATTAGGTTCCCTCTATTGATTTTTGATTAATCCTCTAAATAGCTTTTTTTAAAGCATTTTAAATTATTTTTAGGTTGCAACATTCTGTTCCACAAGCTTTTGCGCTCCAAATTCCATCCCCCCCAAGATGGCATGCAATCTTATATAGGCTCTGCATATACATTCACACTAAACATGTTAACCATGTTGCAAGGAAGAATTTGAACCAATGGAATGAACCAATGGAACTACAAGAAAGAAGAAACAAAACAAAAAAGAGAAAGAGCCAATAGTATGCTTCAATCTGCATTCAGACTCCAAAGTTCTTTCTCTGGATGTGGATGGCATTTTCCATCATGAGTCTTTCAGAGTTGTCTTAGAACCTTGCATTGCTGAGAAGAGGCAAGTCTATCAAAGTTAGTCATTGCACAACGTAGCTGTAACTGTGTACAATGTTCTCCTGGTTTTGCTCACTTCAGAGTCAGTTCATATAAGTCTTTCCAAGTTTTTCTGAAGTCTGCCTGCTCATGATTTCTTATAGCACAATAGCATTCCATTACATTCATATATCACAACTTGTTCAGCCATTCCCCAAATGATAGATATCACTTCAATTTCCAATTCTTTGCCACCACAAAAAGAGCTACTAATATTTTTGTACATGTGAGTCTTTTTTCCTATTTTTATGATCTCTTTGGGATACAGCCCTAGAAATGGTATTGCTGGGTCAAAGGGTATGCACATTTTTATAGCCTTTTGGGCATAGTTCCAAATTGCTTTCCAGAATGGTTGGATCAGTTCACAGATCCATCAGCAATGCATTACTGTTCCAATTTTCCTACATCTTCTCCAACATTTATCATTTTCCTGTTTCGTTATGTTAGCCAATCTGACAGGTGTGATACAGTATCTGAGAGTTGCTTTGATTTGCATTTCTCTAATCAATAGTGATTTAGAGCATTTTTTATATGACTATAGGTACCTTTCATTTCTTCCTCTGAAAACTGCCTGTTCATATCCTTTGACCATTTATCAATTGGGGAATGACTTGTATTCTTATAAATTTGACTCTGTTCTTTATATATTTTAGAAATGAGGCCTTTATCAGAGATACTGGTTGTAGCAGTTTTCTGCTCCCCTCCTAATATTGGTTGCATTGGCTTTGTTTAATGTAATCAAAATTATCCATTTTGTATTTCATAATGTTCTCTATCTCTTTTTTGGTCATAAATTCTTCCATTCTCCATAAATCTGATGGGTAAAGTATTCCTTACTCTCCCAGTTTGCTTGTAGTATAAGCCTTTATATCTAAATCATGACACATTTGGACTTTATTTTGATATTCGGTGTAAGATATTGGACTATGCTCACTTTCTGCCACACTATTTTCCAGTTTTCCCAGCAGCTTTCATCAAATAGTGAGTTCTTATCCCAGAACCTGGAGTCTTTGGATTTATCAAACAGTAGGTTACTATAGTCTTTGACTACCATGTCTTGTGTACCTCGTGTATTCCAGTGATCTACCCCTCTATTTCTTATCCAGTACCAATTAGTTTTGATGACCGCTGCTTTATAATACAATTTAAGATCTGATATGGCTAGGCCACCTTCCCTAACATTTTTCATTAATTCCCTTGATATTCAGGACCTAAATAGCTTTTTTGTATATAGTTGTTTGCATGTTTTCTCTACCATTAAAAGGTGAGTTTCAGAGCAGGAACTGTCTGTTGCCTTTCACTGTAAGCCTCTTGCTTAGCACAGTGCCTGGTACATAGTAGGTGTTTAATAAATGTCTATTGTTTGACTTGAGAAAGACTAACTTTGCTTTTTTTCTTTCTTAATTTTACTTTTAATTTGTGAACTAAAACAAGTGCATTATACATGAAACAGCAAATCTACTATGCACAACTTGCTGTTCCTTTCAAATATACAACAAAAACATCAGGTAAATTTCTTTTTTTTCTTCCATCCCTCCCACCCACCGTGGCTACATTAGACACAAATGGATATATGTGTGTGTGTATATGTGTGTTTATGTATATGTATGGATATATATGTATATATGTACATGTGTGTATGTATATATGCATATATATGTATATGTGTATATATACTATAAAATTATGCTATACATACTTCTATTTATCAGCAGATGGCATCTTTCTTCACATATCCTTTATAGTTAATTCTGGTATTTATGATAGACAAAATAAATTATTTGCTCAAAGTTGTTCTTAAAACTATTACTGTTACTGTATACAATATCCTCTTGGCTCTGCTCATTTCACTCTTCATTATTTTGTGCAAGTCTTTCTGTTTTTCATACAATCATTGAGTTATCCTTTCTTATAGCTCAGTAATATTCCATCACGATCATACACCACAACTTGCTCGGCCATTGCCCAATTGATAGGCATCCCTGAAATTTTCAGTTCTTTGCCACAAGAAAGAGAGCTGCTATAAACATTTTAGGACATATAGTTTTTTTTTCTTTTCCCTAATTATCTTTGGAAACAGACCAAGAAGTGGTATTGCTGGGTCTGCTTGTAGAGGAAATCTGGATAGCCTGGAAATTTCTGACCTACTCTACCATTTTCCTAAAATTCATCCTCTCTAACTTTCCTTCTAATGCTCCCACGAAGAATACCCTAAATAAGTGTGTGAATTTTTTTCATAAAATTTTTTATATAAATGGGAAAGTAGGCACATAGAATGGTAATCACTGACAGTCTCTGGGACAACTTTGACAATGATAAGATCTAGCATTTTCTCCATGCCTTTACTTTTCTCCTTTCTTTCAAATACCATGAGAATGAGTCCCTTGCTGTCTCCCAAACTGTGTCCTCTGCTTGACTGAGTTCCTCTTTGATCTAGTCCAGTTTCTTTTCCCATCTTTTTCTTCCTTCAGTGTCATTTCCAATTCCTCTGGTAGCATAGCCAGAACTGTGAAGGTAAATTCCAAACATAATAACTATACTGCACACATTGGTAAATAGATTTTGCTATAGAAAATTTTTACAAATCTTTTCTATTTCTTGTCATTCTTAAGTTCACTCATAATTTTCATACAAGACTCATGGTCTTTCATGCTATCTCCAATCACCATCCTCAAAGGCTTTACTGTTCTTATTTATGACCTCTCTAACAACCTGACCACACAGTCACTCAAAATCTAACTCTAATGATGTCCTTCTCTACCCTACTACAACTACAAATATTATGGAACATCCAAGATATAAGCTTTGAAGTGTAATTCTCTGACAAAAATTTCCCATTCTTCTACTCTTCTTCAAATTTAATACAAAATGAGCCTACTCTTTGCCATTATCATGATCTCTGGTCCTTGGATCCAACCTTTTCCTCCTAATCAATATATGGTGTGGCTTCACCAGGCCCAGAGTTGGTCTATCATTCTAATGCCTCATCAGTTGTTACTCTAGTGTCCCTAGCTCTTTGGTCCTCCACTACTCCATTCCTTTGAATACTTATCCTTGAGCAAACCCTACCATCTTATTTATCTGTACTTTCTCATAGGACTACAGATTTAGACTTTGAGTGGACCTTAAAGGTCATCTAGAAATATTTTCTCTTTTACAGATGAAGAAGTTACTGGGCTTTACTTATAATTAGCAGCTGAGGTGCTATATTCAGCATAGCCTGAAGTTAATCTACCCTTCATCTACTGCAGAGGAGAAGACTGTCACCAGTAAGATCCTCCCCTACAAAAGAGGACAAAAGATCTCTTTGGCATTTGTGCAGCTAAAGATCACTTATGATCTTCAACTTTTCTTTCCTTTACTGCTTCCCTTGAGGAAGCTAGGTGGCACAGTGGATAGAGCACCCAGCCTGAGTTCAAATTCAGCCTCAGACACTTGCTAGCTGTGTGACCCTGGACAAGTCACTTAACCCTGTTTGACTCGGTTTCTTCATCTGTAAAATGAGCTGAAGAAGGAAATGGCAAACCACTCTCGTATCTTGTCAAGGAAACCCCAAACAGGGTCATGAAGAGTTGGACTCAACCGAAAAATGACTGAACAACAGTAACTTTTCCTTAATTCATATATAATTTGTGCCATTAGCTGTCTTTTCATGTATCTTATCCTCTTTTTCTACTATGCACAATGTGGGAGCAAATATAATGTTGTAGGTAAAGTTTATACCCTAAAAACTCAGCATACTACTCTGTACATAGCATATATTTCATTAATGTTTTTGGAATGAATGTTGCATTTATGACAAATGATTCTGCTGTTATAGGAAAGATTTTGGTCTCTATACTCTCAAATTATACCCTAAATTCACTTGATTCTTCAGAAAACAAAATTCAAATGTTAACCGAAACCTGGATGAACCTCCAATTTCATTTGATATAAGAGATTATAGAAACCTTTAGGATCAAATAAAACTCTTCTGTTTGGCACTGAAAGCCCTATACAACCTGGCCTCAAACTCTCTTTTGAGTATAATTCTTCATCACTCCCGTGCATTTATCAAATGGATCTTCTTATTATTCCATACATACAAAATTCCATCTCCTGTCACCATTCCTTTGGACATTATTCTTAATCCATCATTCTTAGAATGACTCCATTCTTACCTCCATCTCGAAACATCCCTAGTTTCCTCCAAGGCTAAGATCAGCTCAAATGCCAATTCCTACAAAGAGCTTTTTTTTCTGATTACCCCAAATACCAGGATCTTCTCAAAGCCCAAATTACTTTGTATGTATTTTCTATGAATTTTGTATACATGCTCATGTATGTATATGTCTCCCTGATAGAATGTAAGCTCCTTGAGGACAGTGACTTTCATTTATGTCTCTAGAGCCTAGTACAGTACCTGGTGCAGATAATTGAATGCTTCTGGGTTGGAACAAAAATCAAAATAAATATACAAATATATGCATCTGATGCCTCTAGCCAAAAGACACTGGTCAGAGCCATGAGGTGCTACAGTGTGGTCTTGCTTCCATGGGACTATATTGTACAATGCAAGAAAAACTACAACATGAAAAAGACATGAAACATGAGAAGACATGAAAAAGACATCCATGACATTCCCAAATAATGAAAAGATATTTAGTTTATTGCTCTGTATGAAGAAAAAGGGTAAGTAGATTTTATAAAGTGATGACTAACAGAAGGAATCATGAGATGTACATGTTATCAAGTTAAAACCATGGGGATATAAACAATTCTGTTTCTGAAAACACCACTCAGAATAACTAGAAATGATTACTCTATCCATTGACAATGTTATTTTTTTCTACATTGTAATAAATTGAAACAGTTACTATTTTCCTATAGTATCATATAACTGCAATGATACCTGTGTGAAATGACAAAAATTAACTTTCAGGTTGTTAGTCCCAAAGCACTTTCATCTAAAATTCTCAAATTCAGTTTACTTACAACCAATAAATTTTTTTTAAATGAAATTCTGTTTTCCTTATTTGGCTCAGAAAATTCATTTCAGAAAACATTACTCTTTTACTCTATTGCTTTTATTCCAATTCTTAGATAATTTTATCATCCTTTAAGGGGAAAAAATGTGGTCCCATCTGTATCTTTACAAATCCTCCAAAATTCATATTACTTATTGCAATTTATTGGTTTGGTGTTTCTGTAAGAGTCTATTCCCCAAATTTCTTCCTCAGAAAGCATTTGACAGGTACACAATGAAAGTTATGAGGTAAAAGCAATGTGGTTCTCACAAGCCCCTCACCACCAGACCCCCTGGCACTCCTGCTAGAAGAGAGCTTTATTGAAATTCAGCAGTTCAGATTTCAATCTGATAACAAGGTTATCTAGAGAATATCCCTCTGGGGACTACTTTCCCAATTCCCAACCATTGTGGTAGACCAGGCCCAAAGAAGGTTAGCTAGTGTTTCAACAATCCAGCTAGCAGCTTCTGTGGGGGTGTAAGATCCACCCACAGCCAGCACCCAGAAAGCTGCCAACAGCACATGTTCTTTTGATCGGCTTAACTAAGGAAAGCAAGATGAAGGGGTTGACCAGCTTACTTTATCTCAGCATACAAATATCCTTCACTTAGCTCAGGTGAAAAAGACCAGCACACTGAACTTCAGAACAAAATACAAACAAATTACAAACATCAACAGACAGACCTTGTCTGATTCAAATCCCAATACATGGTTACCAGAGTTTAACAAAGTCTCAGCATCCAGGTTACATGTTGGAGGGCCCTTAGCTACAGCTGCCTGGAGTCTCTTGCATCAACACCATCTCGAGAGAGAGCCCTGCACAAATGGATCTGTCCTCCCTTCTTATAGGGCTTCAGACGTGTCAAATGTCATCTGAATGACCAGAACTTGGGCTGCTATGATTGGCTCTTGAGTTAGCCCCTCCCCTTAGGACTCTGGGAGGTTCACATCCACATAGGATCCACATAGGTTAACAGCTAACAGGGCATGGCTCTGGAGTTAGCACCTCCCCTCAGCCTGCCCCACCTTGGGCCCCACCCCAGTCACCAATCCACACCCACATAGGTTCCATACCTAATAGAGGTTTGGGCCTGGGGCTTAGCACCTAGTAAGGCTCAATGAAATACACTGAATTACTCAAACAAAACAAACCAAACTCTTCAAGGGCACTTGTTGAACTAAGTGCTAAGGCGCCCACTTTTCTTACTAACACAGCTAGTTACTAATCCCCCAGGGTTCCCGTGGAAACCTATCCCTGAGGGGATGGGGCTATACCAACCCCTCTTGCTTGCATCACTTATCAATCCACTAGTAAATACAAATAAATGAATGAATGATAAAGTGTTCGTTAAGTCCTTGAAATTTGGCTAACCAAATATTGCCACCCTCAAGGAGTCTACATTCTAATAGAGAAAGATAAAGCATAAAAAGAGCCAGAAGGTACAGATGGGGCAGTAGAGGGGAAGGTATGTGGTACTGTTTAAGAAAGGCTAGAAAGTGATGTGGAGGCCTGGTTACAGACAAGGTAAAGGTGTTATCAGTCTTGTTGTCCCAAAGGACAAATAAAAAGTTTTTGTGGAAAAGGGATAAAGAGATTAAGGAGAATGGTTGGAGAGTACAAGCAGAATGGTATGGAAATGTCTAGGAAGTAAAATGCAGGCAATACACATTTTAGTAAAGGGTGTTTACTTATGTGGCATAGAGAAAAAGGATTCCTACAAAAGTCTGAGGCAAACTCTCCCACAAGCATATACAGATCCATGGGATACTGGGCTCTAACTATGGAGATCAAGTATGAGCAAAGGGTAAACACAACTCTTAGTAACTAGAAGAGTTTTCCTGAATCTGTAGCCAGGGCTTATGCTTTTAAAGGTTCCTTCCTCCTTCAAGCGGCTCTTTCTATAGCCACCTGTGTCTGGTCTTCTCTGTTTGTTCTCCGTGTGCCTCTAATGATCCAGTCCCTCTAATGGTATACTTGATGACCAAAGAAAGGAGCTTAATTCTCTCTTGGGATCCACTCTGCTTGCCCTTTCTCTTCTCCTTGAAGTTTTCCGGCATAAACACAGCGTTCTAGACCTTGAGGCCACAGTTTCCCACCCCTGGTCTAGAGTACTCTATCACATGACTGCTGTGATGCTTGACTGCTGATTTAGAACTGGTTATACATAGTGACAGAGGTATGTCAGTCAACTAGCATGTCTTAAACACCTACTAGGTTCCAGGAAGTGTGCTAAGTTCTGAGGGTACAAAGAAAGGCCGGAAAGGGAAAAACGGAAACAAAAGTTTCTGCTCTCGAGGAGCTCATAGACTAATTGGGAGAGACAAGATGCAATTAACTATGTACAAACAAGATATACAAGATATGTACAAGCAGAATAAACTGGGAGCAGTCTCAGAGGGAAGAGACTAAGATTCAGGAGGACTGGAAAAGAATTCTTGGAGAAGGTAGATCTTTTGCTGAGACCTGAAGAAAGCTAGGAAAGCTAGGAGATAGAGATGAGGGAGAAATATCAGGTATGGAGGACAACCAGTAGAAACTCCCAGAGGTGAGATGGAGTGTCCTGTCTGAGGAATAGCAAGGAGGTCAGTGTCACTGGACTGAAGAGTAGGTGGAGGAGAGTAAGGTATAAAAAGACCAGAAAGGTAGTAAGAAGCAGGTTAGGAAGGGTTTGATAGGGCAAACAACAAACTCAAGGTATTCACTGTGTAAGATAATCTCTTATTCATTCACTTCATCTCCATCTGGCTGTTCTCTGATTTTCTCGTGTCCCCAGGAACCTCATCATCCTGAATTTCATCAACCCTGGAACTCACATCTCAGGAGACCATCCTCTTTTTGACTGGTTAGGGTGGAAGGTAGAGTTCTCTATTTAAGAACAGCACCCATTGAAGCCATCTCTTCACTTCTGCACTCTACTGGTCATCAAGTTCCTTGCCAGGTACTCTCTCCTCTATTACATGCTGTGCATGGGGTGTTCAGGGTGGACTAGCATCTCTGGTGTGAAGGTTTGCCAAGCCTTTTTCAGGGCTGCTCATCCAACTTTGGTGTCCACCTGATTCCCTCAATTCTGTGGCTCCAAAAACCTGTAGCTTAGCCAGGTTAACCAAGGGGTTTCAAAACTGTCAATGAGTTAAGGGAAGATGTCTACTCCAAGCATGTGAAGACTTTCTGGGCAGAATGGGCAGATGAGAACAATTTGTTCCAATGGCCCTGAAGGTGGCTGAAGCAGGTGCTGTGGAGTGCTTAGAGTCTGGTCAGACATGGAAGTCACCAAGGTCATACACGACACCCCAGGCCATAGCAGTTTGTCTTGACTTTTGTGCTGTCACTGGACTTTGATGACTGGCAGAGAGAAAAGGCTGATGACTTTGTGCAACTGCCTCATTTAAATCCAATTCATGGGCAAGTCAAGATATCATCCGTGATGTCATTGGTCCTCTTTGAAAATAAAAAAAAAGCATCTTTTAAGGACTGTCTCTACTCTGATCACACTCCCATCCCCTCCCCCACATTAGATTGTGAGCTCCTTCAGGGAAGGGGTATTTTTTGCCTTTCATTATAACCTCAGCACTTGGCAGCTAGCACATAGTAGTTGCTTAATAAATGTTTATTGACTACTTAGGACAATCCTGGCACATAGCAGGCTCTTAATAAATGTTTATTGACTTACTGACTCCTACCAAATTAAAGATTTATATGTATTTAGTTTACACATCTGGATGATTACTTCAATCCACTCGCACAATTCTGTGATTATATTAATTTCTTAAGCAAAAAAAAACTTTAAAAGGAGTGGGGGAGGGAATAAGATAGATATAAGAAAGCAGAAATATTATATATATTGGAATAATTTCTTGTGCTAAACTTTAATCAAAAAACACTAAAAAAGTAGGAAAACATTGTTTACATTCTGATAGTTTATATAACTCCAGAATATAAATGGATTTCTCATATTAGCTCTTAAATTACTTCTGGATTAACAGAGCTATCAGAACTTTGGGGGACAGTTAGGAAAGCTTACTTCTATTTTTTCTAATTATTAAAGAACAAACGGAATGAATGTAGTTGAAAAAAAGCTGTGAAGGAAAGCAATGGCAAACACATATATCCTGAATAACTTAGTCCTTCACCTGAATGACCCCATTCTCCAAAGCAAAAGTATAAGCTTGATCGTAGAGAACTGCCACATCTCAAACTTGTCTTCTTTCAATGCAGCAATATTGAGATAATCAAAAACACACATTTATTGAGCATTCACTATACTGAAGGCATTATATTTTCAAGGGTCTTAAAAATGGTTGGGGAAACAGGATATATGCATAAAAAACAAATAAAAATAGAGAATCGTAAAATGTTAGAAATAGAAGGGACCATAGAAATCTTGAGTTCAAAACCCTATGCCTGATGCTTACTACCTGAGTGACAACAGGAAAATCATTTAACTTCACTGGGCCTCAACATCCCCATCTGTAAAATAAGAGGATTATATTAGAAAATCTCTAAGGTCCCTGAGCTGTAGCTCTAAAGTGGTAACTCTTATTTTCTTGTCCAACTCTTTATTTCATAAATTGAGAGGCTGAGATGAAGACAGGGAGGACGACTTGCCCATGGTCAAAGAGTATGAAAAAATCAAGAACTGAATTCATGTCCTCTGATTCTAAAGCCAGTATCTCTCCACTATACCACATCAGTTCAAGTTAGCCTATGTAAAATGCCAAACTTAACTTGAGAGTGGTAGGGACCTTAAGGACCGAAGGAAATACATTCATTTATTTCTCTCTCTTCTTGACCAAGAAAATATTGTATGATAAATTGGCATTGGAGGATACAGACCAAGTACTTTAGGTGTCTATGTACCTGAAAGTCAGGGGCCAAGTGAAAAGTAGCAGTACATGGTTCAATTCATACACAAAGGAACAAATAAATGAGTCTCTTTACGTAAGTTCACACAGATCAGTAAATCAATCAATAAACATTTTTTTAGGCACCCACTATGTGCCAGGCACTGTGAAGCACTGGGATATACACAACCACAGGGGTAGAGGAAACATAGGGCCTTTAAGATCTTACAGATCCTACTGATACACTGGGATCAAATCACAGAATGCTATATGGTAGAAATTTGCTTTAAATATGATTGGAAAATGCAGAAAAGAAAATTTGCATGTTGTAAGAGAAAGTTCCTGGAAAATGGGATGACTTTTACAGCAAGATATAAAGGTAAGACCCCAAGACTCTCATCACTCCTGTCATCCTAGTATATACATATACGTACATACTTATATACATATAAATTCGTACCCATATACATGTACACAAACATGCACACACGTCCACTACATAATACACATGTACAAGGTGTATCACACATATACATATAACATATGCATGCGCATATGAAACACAAACACACATACATGCATGTATGTGTACACATGTAAATATAGAACACACACATATATATATATACACTCATGCATACATATACATGTGTGTGCATCTGTGTCTTTGTTTATATGTGTATGAAATTTGTTTTGGCACAGCCCAAAACAAAATATCTCATACTCCAAAGATAACATGGTGTCACGTCCTGGTCCCAATAGTAAACTGCCCTATGGAGGCCCTGTGGTGCACCCAAAGATTTCTGAACTTGGAGAATCAACCTTGGCTCTCCCATTTATTACCTGCCTAACCTTGAGCAAATCACTTAATCAATTAACAAGCAGTTTTTAACTGCTTCCTCTGTGTTAGGCACTGTATTAAGCCTTAGGTGCACAAAGGGAAAAAAATTAATAGTCCCTATCTTCAAGGAGCTCATGTGACCTCTTAGAAAAGAAACAGAAAAGAAAAAGAAAAAAGTATGCCTTCAAGGAGCTTACCTTAGCTCCTTTGCTACCTTAGACATAAAATAAGTTGGATTGGATTACTTGTAAGATCCCTTCGTGCTTTAACTTTATGATTCTATTACATCTGTGTTCTTTGCCGTGTTTCCAGGTTCTTTTCTTCTCTTTCTTTTTTCTTCTCATTTTAAAAAATCTGCAACAGATATGTGATAAACATCAAGCTTATGTTGCTGCTGACAGAACAGATCAGATATTGGGCCAACCACAGAAACAATCTGTTCATTCAGCATTGTGATTTGGTTATATGGAATCTATTCAAAAGCATTCTCAGGAAAAGTTCGCCTTCCTCTCTTAGCATCTCAGTAAGCATGCTACAGATCATGAATCATGATAGTAATTATGACGGCTTGGCCATATGCCTTCTGGAAGACCCACCCTTGCACCCTTGTGCTGAAAGGATGTTCATCATCATCATCGTCATCATCCCTTGAGCCCCTTTCACAGTTGAGCAGTACATCGTGTCATTGCTGTTTATTACCGTATCAGGGGGGAAAATGATACTGCAATTAACAATATCAACCTACGAATGCTCTGTGACATATGGTCTAAATAAATATTTACGCACAGCTCTATGGGGATATATCATATCACAAACCTACCGGCATATAATAAATACATGAATGACCTTGTAGTTTCCTCTTAAAACCTAACTGAATTATAAAGCCTATCTCAATGACTTCTCATTGACTTGCTATGTGCATGCTGCTGGACTACAGCACTAAATTCAATAGCATCCTTTTACCCTTGAGATTGGAATGCTGGGTAAGTGTCACATTATTGATTGCCATGAAGGTTAAGATGATTATATTGAGGTTAAAGATGAGGAGCCATTTCCAACCTTTAAATGTGAAAATACTTAAAATGTGTGAAAATGTAGCACAATATGCACACTCATTCACATTATTTCTAATTATTATTTTAAATAGAAATTTATAATAAAATAATAGTTATAAGGAGCCAAAGTCCAAATGACTTCCTACTTCTGTGTTATGAGATCCAATATGAAAGTTGTATTTGAAACAGCTCTATTCCTAATTTCATGTGTGATGGATTTATATTTCTAAAATCTACTCACCTAGAGTGTAAGAGTTTCATTGATGACAAACCGACCAAAACCAAGCCATAACTCTACTCAGAATAATATTTCTTCTTTGGTTTTATTGAGCTAAAATGCCTAGCTAGCTGTGTTTCCAAATCAAAGTGCATTTTTCCAGTTGGAAACTTGGCTTTCCTAAGGTCTATCACTTCATCATCTTTTTTATTGAATGTTCTCAAACATTGCACATTTCATTGAGAGATTTCAAGACAAAAATGCCACCAACATCATGTGACCCAATGAGGTCCTGCTATGCTTTCCAATAAACAATCTAAGTCCTAAGATTTGGCTCTTTCAATTCCCAATCCATAATGTATTATAATCATTAACAGACATTCAATGTCTTAGAGGAAGGCCAACACTGAAAACAAATAAACAAACAAAAAACTCTCTTGACTAGATACTGGATAAACAGACCATCAGCCACATTTCAATTTTTCCCTGTCAAGGACCATTAAACTTGCTTGGTGTTATACCGAAATGGTAAGGGGAAGAACACTACTGGCCTTTACTTCCCAGGTATGCACTATATCTGCAAAGCCTGAAGTTGTATCTCATCAAATGTTAATTCTTTTTTTCTGGGTAATTCATAATCAATTTATTAATTAGGCTAGGTGATAAGCAATAAATTGATGGTCAGTGGTCTCTCTCAGTAACCAAAGACCCAACCATAGAGATCACTGAATGCTTAAATGCCTTTGGAAAAGCGGGTGCCCCTGACAGGTGAAAATCAACTCTGACTGCTGAGCAGTTAATGAGGGGGTAGACTTTCTTTTTTGTGGGTTCTTTTTTTTTTAGTTTATTTAATTCATTTAATATATTTAGTTTTCAGCATTGATTTTCACAAGAGTTTGAATTACAAATTTTCTCATTTCTACCCTCCCTCCCCTCCACTCCAAGATAGTATATATTCTGGTTGCCTTGTTCCCCAGTCAGTCAGCCTTCCCTTCTGTCACCCCACTCCCCACTCATCCCCTTTTCCCTTCCTTTCTTGTAGGGCAAGATAAATTTCTATGCCCCATTGCCTGTGTATCTTATTTTCTAGTTGCATGCAAAAACTTTTGTTTGTTTTTGAGCATCTGTTTTTAAAATTTTGAGTTCCAAATTCTCTCCCCCCTTCACTTCCCACCCACCCTCCCTAAGAAATCAAGCAATTCAACATAGGCCACATGCATATCATTATGTAAAACCCTTCCACAATACTCATGTTGTGAAAGCCTAACTATATTTTGCTCCTTCCTAAACTATCCCCTTTTATTGAATTTTCTCACTTGACCCTGTGTTTGTTTTTGCTTACCTCCTCCCTCATCTGCCCTCCCTTCTATTGTCCCCCCTTTTTATCTCCTTCCTCCTTCTTTCCTGTGGGGTAAGATACCCAATTGAGTGTGTATGGTATTCC
>JAQQSZ010002800.1:0-14638 GCA_028646595.1 Phalanger gymnotis
TGAGCTGGAGAACAAAATGGGAAACCACTCTAGTATCTCTGCCAAGCAAACCCCAGATACGGTGACAGAGTTAGACATAACTGAAAAAACACTTAACAACCAAAACAACATGTGTCACATGCACTGTCTTAGATGCTAGAGATGCCATCACAAAATTCAAGACTGAGAACCCTCCAACGTTGTCTTTTATTGACTTCAGATTGTTTTTGAATGTTAAACTCTTAATAATATGCAAGTATCTAAAAGTAACTAGATTAAGATTTACAAAGCTCAGTGTCCTAAACTCATTGTTTTGTTCTTCAGCTTGGACTTGAAGAAAAAACAATGGTCCATATTCAAAAAACCAAGTGGAGCCCTTTGAAGAAGAATCCTCACTCAAAGTAATAGATAACACACCTCAAAAGGGTCTTGTGCCTTTATTGAATTGCCACTAGAAAAACCTAGGATGATATGCACAATAACTCCTCAAAAGTGCCCCTAAGTGATGCCAAAAGTCACGTGGATTTCAGTGAGTCAGGTAAAAAAGAGGAAGCTAGGGTTACACAGGAGTTTTTATGAAAAATATCTGGGAATTTTGCTGAGATAGAAGCTCCATGATTGGATCCCCAAATGGCTGACAGTTTGTGTGTTTACTGTTGCTAGGAGAGGCCTGGAATTCCAGAATGGGGACCTCTTGTGTATTGCCTTGACATTTGCCTTTGCATGTGGACTTGGCATTGACCTTTACCATGACCCTTGACTTTGGCATTGACTTTGGCCATGACTGTGGCATTAACCCTTGGCTATGACCATGGCATTGTATTGCTTTGACATTGCCATGACTTTGCCATTGACATGTCTCAAGCTACACATGTCACATGTCCCGTGTCAGACACATGTCACTTATCTCATGTTATTGGCATGTTGTTGACATGCCACGTGTTATTGGCACCCTATTGCAAGTCTCATGATATTGGCATATTATTGGAATGTCATATTTGTTGACATGTCACTTGCATGTCATTTGGTATTGACATGTCACTGCTATGTCACTGCCATTGCTATGTCCCCCATATTCCCATGACATTGACATTGCCAGTCACATACCATGATATTGCCATCACCATTGCCATGACATCACTATCGCCATTGCCATGACCATGACCTTGACATCAACATTGACATAGCCATGACATTGACACTGCCATTCGCCTTGGCCACGACCTTGACCTTGCCAGTGACAATTACCACGACACTGTTGCCATGACCGTGGTCATGACCATGACCTTGACCTCTGCCACCGTGACACAGGTTGGCCATGTCCTTGACCATGCCATTGACATTGACCTTGGCCATGAACTTGGCGTCGACATTGCCATGGCCTTGACCTTGACATGTTGCATGCTATTCACATGTCATGTGTGGTTGCAATGTGCTTGGCACGTCACATGTTGCTTGACATGTCACATGCCGTTGCCATGTCACATGTCACATGTGGTTGATATATCACATTACAGGTCTTGCATGTTGGTATTGTCCTGTGTAGTACTGATAATGTCACTTGTTGATATGCAATTTCCATCTTGCCCATGTGTCATTCCCGGGTTGCTCATACTATCTCCACGTCAGTCCCTGAAGTAGGAACTACTGGAAAATTCAAATTTACTAATACATTTTTATCAGTTAACAGCACTCCATTTTCTGAGCAAAGAGCTCATTATTTGACAAAGGAAAATAGAACCTAGGTATACAATGTACAATGTAGGTATACAATAAGTGGTGATGTGAGACCTTACTTTTAAAAGGAGACTTTAAGTTTGAAAGTTTTTGCACAAAAAAAAAATTATTACAACCAACATTGGAAGGAAATTAGAAGCCCAGGAACAACTGACAGTAAGTTTTAGATAAAGAACTGACTTAAATTGTTAAAAACAGAAGCCATTCCAATTTGAAATTTGTCAAAGATTATCAAAGATATCCAGATGCCTATGAAAAACATGCTTAAAATTACAATTTTAGAGAAATGCAAATCAAAACCTCATAACCTGCCAGACTGGCTAATGACAGAAAAGGAAAGTAGTGTTGGAGATGATGTGAGAAGATTTGCACACTGATATGCTACTTGGTGGAGTTGTGAACTGATCCAAGCAAGTGGAGCTCAATTTGAATCCATATATACTCCCCCCATTTCAAACTGTGCATACCTTTTGATGCGGAAATATCACTACTAGGTCTGTATTCCACAGTGATTAAAAGGAAAAAAGACATATTTGTACAAAATTATATCAACTCTTTTTTCCATTAGTAAGGAATTGGACATTCAGGGGATGCCCACCACTTGGGTAATGGCCAAACAAGTCGTGGTAATATAATACTGTGCTATTAAAAAAAAATGAATATCAGGATGATTTTCAGAAAAACCTAGAAAGATGTACATGAAGTAATGCAAAGGGAATTGAGGAAAACCAGGATAACATTTTGCAAATAACAGCAATAACATACCATGATCAACTGTACATAAATTATTCTTAACAGTACAGCGACTTAGTTCCAAAGGAATCGTAATGAAAAATGTCATGAACGTCCGAAGAAAGAACTGATCAGGGTATGAATGAAGATCAAAACAAGCTGTTTTTCACTTTGTTCTTTTCATGGTTTTCCCCCCTTTTTGTCTTGTGTCTTCTTTCCCAGCATCACTGACATGGCAGTGTGTTACATGAAGAACATGTAATAACCCATATCAAATTCCTTACTATCCAAGAGAGGGGAGAGATGAGGGAAGGAGGGAAGAAATTTGGAACTCACTTTTTTAAAAAAAAATGAATGTTAAAAATTGTCTTTACATGTAATTGGAAAAATTATCTGAAATAAAAAATAACGTGGCATAAGAACCAAATAAAAACTTATTTTGGAAACGTGGACAATTATTTCAATTGCTCCTCAGGAAAAAAAGCCAAAATTAGAATGTTTTCAAAATAAATTTCCTTATCTTCACACACTAGGCAAATAACACAAATAATCAGCCTAGAGTTCTATTTCCTTCACAACAGCCTAAGACACAATGCTTTCAATATTAGTAGTTAGCTACAATAGCAGTTACTCCTCCAAAAAAATTCAGTCTACTAAACTTTTTAAATAAATTTTGAATACCTAAGGATGATACATAATAACTATCACTCATATCATGTGAATATTGTAACAAAATTCCTAATATAGTAATTTCATCTCTGAACTGAAGTCAGCTTTAAGGAACATATTAACAATGCATATGCACTGAGAATCCTAGGATAGTGGATCACAATGGGAGAGATAAATGCAGATCCATATGCCACTGATGAATACATTGATGCTTTTCTTTCATACAGCATTACAATCAAAATGCATAAAGAAAAATACCATTTTCACCTTCTCTGATGTTTTACCCTTTTCTTCTGATTCTTCTTTCACAACAGGACTAATATGGAAATATATTTATTTAATGATTACACTTGTGTAGAGCTATATAGGCTATCAGATATACGTCATTCTCGGGGAAGGTTAAGGGAAAAAAACTTGGAACACAAAATCTTATAAAAGCCAATGTTCAAAATTTTCTTTATGTATGTTGGGGGAAAATACTATTAAATGAGGAAAAAAATGAATTATACCATAGACTAATTTCATGATGAAAAGGTTTCACCCAATTTTTGGACTCAAAGAAAAAAAACCAACAACAGGTGTGAAATTTAGGCAGTGGGGATGATTGTGTGGTGAAAAATACTGTACCAAAGATTTCTTGTGATCACTAGCCAAGGTTAAAAAAAAAATTCCTATCTGTTCATCAAAACCCCAGCATCCCCAACTTCCTTTTTTAAAAAATGCATTTGAAACAATTTAATGGAATAAAATAAATACATAACAAAAAATGCAAACAATAAATTATTAGCTCTTGAGCAGCAACTATCATCTCATATTTCTTTACATAACCCCAGAATCTGACAGGTGCCTATTAGTTCCATGCACCTATTAGTTACTTTAAGAAAAATTTACTGAATGAGGAAAGAGAAACATCTTTACCAACATTAATACGGTGATTCTAAAGGCAAACATAGATCTGCATGGCAAAGGGAGAACACATAAAATACAACAGTCCAAATTCAGTTCTATTTAAAGACCTTTACAGAAGCAGAAATATTGGCAAATGCAAAAACACACAAGAAAAAGAAAAAAGGAAAAAAAAATTGCTCTTTAGTCTTAAAGGTACTGCTTCGATGTAAATATGTCTATTATAATTCTGTGTCATTTTGTAATTTACATTGAGACTTTAGGCAAAATCAAAATAAAGGGCCCCAAAAATAAGAAAATACAGAAATGCAAAGAAAATAGTAAGTAACAGTCTTTCAGGTAAAATATGTTCAGATTGGCTCTCATTCCATGCTTTTACTTCTCTATTTTGAAATCTCTAGGCCACTTTTTTTCAAACTCAAATAGGAATGAGGGACACTAAATTGTACATAAAAATCTCTGTAGTTGTATATTAAGAAAATTAATTACCCTACATGGTTCATAAGCTAGACTTGGATAAGCACATGACCAGTATGTAAGAAGGAAACATGAAGTGAAGAGGAAAGGTGAAGACTGAGAAAAGCTCTTTCATGCCCTTTCCCAGAAAATCTGGTCTGTTTTCAGGGATCATTACTGCAATGTGGCACATAGATGAAAGAGGAAATGGCATTTTTCTTTGTTCCTGCTGATGATCCTGAATTCTAAATCTGCAGAGCAAGAGAGGGAACCCTGCATGGATTTCAAAATCCTCAGCTAAACCCTGCACAAGCACAATTTTCTTTTAACACCACAAACCTAATGAATACTTCGATGTCTAGCATGCTCGTTGGGACAGAATCCCTTTGACCTATCAGTTTTGTTCTGGACTATGCGCAAATAGCCATAGGGGTCAGGGAAACAGTACACATGGGTCATGTGAAAGCATTTTCTAACCTAACATGTAATTTGTTTGGGTAGGGGAAGGGAAGAAAAATTATCATTTTACCCATTTTTTTCTTTTTGTCTTAATTTGTCTTCTAGGTAAATCTTTTGAAGAAATTATAAGATTGCATATTTTGGAAATAGTCATGAGATGTTTCCAACTATGTAAAGTCTACTTTTCACTTTGAGTCATCTAATATTTACTTACTACATATAGATCAATAAGGAGTGAATCAGTAAATAGTAATCATGTGCAAGGAGCTATACTAATCAGTGGGGATTTTAAAAATAATGAATTGCTCCCTGCAAAGAACTTAGATCAAATGCAGGATATATACAGAATGCATAAAAATGAGGGGAGAAAGGCTGTTCCTAAGGCTACATATCCAAGGAATTCCTGTTTTTCTTTTGGTTAGATACATAGAAACAAAAGGGAGGAAGGTAAGGATTCCAGGAACACATTTTATAGATTACAAATTTAAAGTTGAAAGGGACCTCAAAGAAAGACTATCTAATCGAGCTCCCTCATTTTATAAATAAAATTAAAGTAAGGACTAATGATTTGCCTAAGCTCTATCAATGGCAAAATTTTAATAAATTGCTCTGAACTCCAAAACGAGTGAGTTTCTTTCGGCTCTATCCTACTGCTCATCTAAACCATGGGAGGGTATGTAGAAAAAACATCCAGTATAGAAACCTCTTTGCCTGAAGCAATAAGTGAATGAAAGGGAGTAATTTAAAGTTACAGACAGGAGTGAGTTCCTATTGTGTTGGAGCCAAGAGGGAGCCACAGCAGTTTATTAATATCAATCTGGTACCAAACCCATAGAATGAACAAGACAGTGGAGAAGCTAAAACTGCAAAATGAATGGAACATTGGCCTTTACCTGGATGGTTGCACTACATATGTAAAAAGGGAACGCTGTCAGAGAGGTTGAGTAAGCACAACCAACAAGACCCGGCAAGCAATTAGATATACTGATGAGAGAGAAATGACTTCGTTTTTATGTTGGTGATTGCATAAATGGCGATGACCTGAAAAGAAACAGGGAGGATAGAAAAATAATGAATTCAGTTTTAGATATTTGTAGTGGCAATGGGACATCCAGATGCTAATGTCCAGCCAGCAGTGCAAGATGCCTTGGTTCTTGGCCTAAAGAGATATTGTATTACATATTATAATCAAGTATTCTATGCATAATGATGATAAAAACAAAACCTGTTTTCATCATTTTTTGCCTATTTACTGACAGGATAAGGATATTACAAGTACCCCAAGATTTTCCATGAATATTGAATTAATAGGCAAAGTTATCTGAAAGCATGAAGAAGCTTCAGTTAGTCTTACCAGCTGCTATCCAGAATAGTGGGGCAAATTTATAAGTCTCCAAATAATTCTGAGGGTATGGGGTCACATCCAGGAAAGACCAAAAGGCTTGCACGTTATGTATTTTTTTCTCATTCTGATATTTTTGAGGATTATCCAATTGGTTAGCTTTCTTACTAGTCACTGATATTTAATCAAGAAGATTAGCATTGTATTAAATTAAGATCCCTTCCATGAAACAAAATTTAAATGTAGAATGACGTGTGGCATCACAAAAAAAAACCTATCCATGGATCAGTGACACAAATGACTGGCCAGTAAACTGTTAATTGCTAAAGCAAAAAAGAAACCTAAAATATGGCAACTTGTGGATCTTCATCCTGACATGGAAGGAGCATACCATAAAAGTAATGCTGCACCCAAAAAAATTAGTTTTTTGCAAAACATCCTTAATCCATTACAACCAAAAGCACAGTAGTTCTGAAGAAGGGAAATGTCTGACCCATTTCTCTTCTCCAGTGTTTTCCTAATGTCTGTTTTGCTTAATGAGTTTTAAAGGGAAGGATGTTAGGTGGAAAATCCCTGCAGATTCATGAAATTAATTTCACAACACAAAGGGAAAGGGCAGCATAGTATAGCAGTTAAGAAGCCATCCTTGTTGACAGTAGGTATGGGTACCAAGCCTCTCATGTAGTAAAATGGATAAGTGACTTAACCTTGGTAGTGCCCCTGGTAACATTGTAAGGTGTAGACAAGGCATTAGGAGAGGAAGTTTCTCAAGAGGAGCTTCCTACCCTAATGAAATCATACATTTCAATGATTTTTTTTAATCTGAAACAACCTCAATGAATGACAGCTCTAGGTATTTTCTGACTGTCTCCCATTCCCTGTAATAGTCTTCCCTCTTCTGCTCCAAATTCAGTGGCTTCCCTTAGGTCACAACTAAAACCCCACCTTTTAAGAGAGGCCTTCCCCTAACCCTTAATTCCAGTGCTTTTCCTCATTGAATTACCCCCATTTTATCCTGTAAATACCTTCCATTGCACATATTTATAAGGATTGTCTTTTCTCTCTTTGTCTGCCTAGTGCTTAGCATACGGTGCCTAGTGCCTAGCATATAGCAGTCATTTTTACTCATTGAATGAAGTCAGTCACATTACATTACTCACTATCGCATTATTAGTTAATGATAAGAGATAAAGGGAAATTTTCTAAGTGTTATATATTCAAGTATGTCCATATTCTATTACAACTCATTACATTCTTGTTTGTGATATATCTACTTATTAGATGGCAACAAGTTTGAGGACCAGGGCAAAAACTGTTATTTAATATGTGCTTTCCAAAGACCTAATATAAAACACACTGGTCTTCAATCTCATTTCTTTGAAGTCATCATAGTTTTGCTATCTTTATATTACCATAGTAGGGACCTACAAAATAGAGATGGAATATATAGTCCAATACCAAACTGTTAGGTACTCAATTAAAAAAAACTATGATGTCACACTTCAATTATTCTGTAATATCTCCATTTATGAACTCATGAGTTTCTCAGCTAGTTTTTTTTTATTTTTTTAAAAATAATTATTTAATATTTTACTTTTCAACATTGATTTCCACAAGGTTTTGAATTACAAATATTCTGATTGCCCTGTTCTCCAGTCAGCCCTCTCTTCTGTCATCCCACTCCTCCCCATCCCCTTTCCCCTGACTTTCTCGTAAGGCAGGATAGATTTCTATGCCCCATTCTCTACATATCTAGTTTCCCAGCTGCATGCAAAAATACCTTTTTTTGAGCATCTGATTTTAAAACTCAGAGTTCCAAATTCTCTCCCCTCTTTCCCTTCCCACCCACCCTCCCTAAGAAGGCAAGCAATTCAACAAAGGCCACACATGTATCACTGTGTAAAACACTTTGACAATACTCAAGTTGTCAAAAACTTAACTATATTTCCCTCCATCCTATCCTATCCTATCTCCCTTTATTCAATTCTCTCCCTTGACCCTGTCCCTTTTCCAAAATGTTGCTTTTGATTACCTCCTCCCCCTATCTGCCCTCCCTTTTATCATTCCCCCTTGTTTCTTAGCTATCTTAACTAGTTGCAATTAGAAGACAATTTTGTAAAAATTACTGCAAAGTAGCCTGAAGCCAGAGGTACCAAGTAATAGATACCTTCATGTCTTATTAAAAAAAAACAAATAAAGATCCAGGGAAGCTAAAAATGATTTGCCCAAGGCCAGATACCACAGTAGTGGTAAAACCAGCATTAAAACTCAGGCCAGAGTTTTCTTCTTGACAACCACATTGCTCAGTTTATGTCCCTCTTTATTCCCCTCCCTCCCTTGTATCTTACCTGTTTAACTTACTTCTTCTCTCCCTTAAAGCACCCCCACCATTCTTTCTCTTTCCCCTTTCGATTGTCATAATAACTGTACTATTCTCAGGACTAACATATATAAAACCTACACAAAAAAATTATAATCGTATGTATAGATGTAAATAATTTCTCTTATTGATTAACAAGGGTTTTCCCCCCATTTACCTTTTTATGTCTTTCTTGGATTGTGTATGTGAAGATCAAATTTTCCACTGAGCTCTGGCCTTTTCATCAGAAAGGTCTGGAATTCCCTTATTTCATTGAATTTCCATCTCCTTACCTGGAAAATTATGCTCAATTTTGCTGGGTAGTTGATCCTTAGTTGTGGTCCAAGCTCCTTTGGTTTTAGAATTTCATATTTCAATTTCTATTCGCACTTAACGTAGAAGCTGAAAGATCTTGCGTGACCTGACTGTAGTTCCATGGACTTCATAATAACCTGGAAAAACCTACATGATATAATGCTGAGTGAACAGAGCAGAACCAGGAGAACATTAAACACAACCACAGATATATGGATTCTGTGACGACTAAACTTGATGGACCCGGTTCTTCTCAGCAATACAAAGTGCAAAGACAACTCCAAAGGACTCTTGATAGAGAGAGCTATCTAAATTCAGTGAAAGAACTGTGGAGTCTGAATGCAGATTGAGGAAAACTATTTGCTCTCCTTTTTTTCAGTTTTGTTTCTTCTTTTTCATGATTCATTCCATTGGTCATAATTCTTCAAAACTTGACTATATTGTATAAATAAGTTTAATTCAAAGTTATATGTAATTTAATTCGAAGTTATATGTATCAGATTCTATGCTGTCTGGGGGGGGGGAGGGGAGGAAATTCAGGAACTCAAAAATCATGCAGAACAGAGTGTTATAAACTAAAAACAAAAAATCTTAATTTAAAAAAAAATCTCTAGCCAGGATGGGTTTACAGAATCAGCTCCCATGACTAGAAAAATTTAAAGAGACCCCAAAATTCAGGAAATTTATCAGCAACAGGAAGTCAAAGAATATAGCACAAGGTAATCCTTTGAAAAATCTGACAACCTCAAGGGCCTGTTATTCAGTACAATCTTCCTAATCCAGCCCTCCCCTCCTTCCTTCCAGGGATGATACTCAAGATGCACTATTTTAGGGCACTGTGGCTTTCCTGCTTATCCCTTTCCATTTTCCCAGCGAGAGGCATCCACTTTCAATTCTCCACAACTATTGCAATCTGACTCTGAGAACTCCTGAGCTGACATTTGGAGTGAACACTGCAGTGGAATTATGGAGGAAACCCAATACCAGGTAGATTATCAGAAGACTGTTAATCTGATCAGCCACAAGGTAAAAGGGAATTGAAATGGGTTCAGAGGATTGTGTACCTGTGAGACAAGGAGTCCTAAATGAAGATAATGGAAAGGCAGGGATGGTGAAAACCTATTCAAATAGCATGAGAAGATGCAACCAGTTGAGAGACTGAAAACTTACATGGACAGGGCTTCTGTAAAACTTTCCTCTCAGAAGGATGGTGCATGATTTTCCCTAGGAAAATGACAGAGACACTAAAATAACATAGTTCCAAAGAGAACAGTGGAAGCTCAGAAGAATGGGACCATTAAAAGCCCAATAAATATGGTCACTTAAAAGTTTCTCTGTAGCAATGTCTCCCCAACTGATGACCTTCCTCTTCTATGGGTGAAAAACCTGTCATGCAAACGTTGGAATCTGACAAAAAATACCGGAGCATCAAGGCATGAGATGGAGTCATAGCATCATTGTGACTTTTCAGACAGGACTGGTGTCAAGCAAATGTTAAGAGCATAAATATAATAGAAAAAAATGGAGAACAAGATTAAAAGTACAAAAATCACACAACAAAAACACTAGAGGTGACAAAAGAATACAAAATCAACAATCTAGGGATTATAGGGTTGAAAAAAAGGGCAAATGTCAAGAACCCATAATGAAAAATTGACCAGAAATGTGTCTGTATGTATTTCGAAATGTATAAATTTTAGAAATATTGATTATGCCAATAACTCAAAAGAACAAGTTCCAAAAAATTCCAGGAAAAGAGACAAAATGAGGACACATTTCAAAATATCATAGAAAAACAAACTTGATTGTCATGAACAAAATTCACATATTTCTAAGGGAAAAATCTGTAAATATGACATAAATACTGCAAATGTGACACAAACACTAAACCCAATTTTTATTATATGCCAGTGATCATTTTCACAAAGGTGTGCTGAACTTGCAGCAGGTGTGGGAAAGAACTATAAAGATAAATGTTATTCATAACTATTTTTAAATAAAGAAGAAATGTCTGTATAGAGTAGTAAGCTTTGCATTTATTATCATTCAATAATTAATCTTTCTTTTCATTGTGGAAGGTCATTTCAGCCCAGGAATAACCATTTTGGTAGCTACACATTCTGATTGTATGGCTATTTCTAGGACCTCAATTTAAGGCCAGCTATGCCTTCATTTCTCACTCTAGACTTTATCATACCCTTTTCCTGTCCCTATTTATAGATTGGAACATTACCCAATCCAGCTTCTTTTTACTGTAATGTTATTTCCTTGAGGGCAGAGGATGTCTTATTAACTTTATTTTTCTTTTACTTTGGTTCTGTTTTCTTTTACACCATGCTTAATGTGGAAATATTTTGCATGACTGTATAAGAGGTATTGTATTTTTTTGCACTCTCAATGGATATAGAATGGGAGAGTTGGAGAGAATATAGCACTCAGTTTAAAATAATCTTTAACTTTTAACTTTAACTGTGAATATTTCTATCAAATATAAATGTTTGGTAGAAATTAGTATTATTTCTCAATTGATGAAATTTATGATAGAAGACTATTAAACAAACCTACAAAAATGGGGGGCTAAAGGACAGATTTTAAATTTCTGTTCATTTTCCTCTTTGCATCAGTGGTAAGCAATCTGTGCCAGAGTCCATAGAACCTTAAGAAATTATGAATATTATGCCTGAGGATTATCACTACATACAACTCCCTGCCCTGAATGATAATAACACTTGTTTTTTGGGGTTTTTCTGTCTTTACTTCATCCTTAGTGTCCCTTTTCCCTCAAGTCCCATAATTATAGCTTGGTCCTTCTAAGGGATCCTCACAAGAGCACTGCTTACCTAAGAAGTTTTATTCAAATAGGGAACATATTAGATTGACATCTTAGGTCATTCCTATTCCACTTTTCTAATGAGAAAACTCCATCTAGTGGTTACTATTCTCCCTATAGATTCATTCTCTAAGACCAAAGTGATGACAAAAGATGAATTTCTCAAAGGCAGAAGAGGGACTAATTGAAGCATTCACCCACTAATCATCATCTTTTATACCTACATCAAATACATTGGACACTTGTCCTTCCCTGTCCACAGATGAGCAGAAGTTAGCAGATGAGCTTTTATGCTATTGATACTGAACCACACTTTATTGATTTTACTAAAATTGAGTAATTAGGATTCGTGTGACTTTGAAATGTAAATAAAGACAGCAAAACTTTACTTCCATCTCGGTTCACTAACTGTCTTGCATGTGCTTAATAACAGCAATAAAAACTAGCATTTATATAGCACTTTAAATTTTGCAAAACACTTTTTTGTTATCTCATTTGATCCTGTCATCAACCCCATGAGATAGTTACTATTCATTTTACAGTTGAGGAAAGAGCTTTAGATGAATTTAAACAATTCTGCCTAGATCATACAGCTACAAAGTGTCTGAGATAGGATTTGAACTTCACTGACTCCAAATCCAGTCTCTCTTATAATTGAAGTTATCAAGAACAATATAGGAATCATAATGGTAATTCAAAAGCTTCTAACTGAACTCAATTTCAATTCAAAAATATTCATTAAGAACTGTGGATGCAAGAAAAAATGTAGCAGGTCCCAACCTTGAGCCCACTTACATTTTACCAGAAAATATAACATGTTCACATCTAAATAAGTACAAAATAATTTCTCAAGAAGAAAGAGAGAAGTCATCTTATAATTGAAGTTATCAAGCAGAATATAGGAAGCATAATGGTAATTTAAAAGCTTCTAATTGAACTCAATTTCAATTCAAAAATATTAAGAACTATGGATGAATGGGCAGAGCAAAGATGACTGCTGGAAAGCAGGAACTTGCCTAGGGCTCTCCTCCAGGACACTCAAAACACCTATAAAAAATGGCTCTGAACAAATTCCTAGAACTGCAGAACCCACAAAATAGCCAGAGGGAAGCAGGGCTCCAGCCCTGGACAGCCTGGATGATTGCTGGGCAAGGTCTATCATTCATGGAGCTGGTAGTGGAGTGGAGCAGAGGACAGTGGGACCAACCAGACCGGGAGCCTGGTGGAACAGGCCCTAGTGCCCCGAATAAGTGAGCTGTGGCAGTTACCAGACTTCTCAAAACACAAACACCAAAGACAACAGAGAAGGTTAGTGGGAAAAGCTGTGGAGACAGAGTGAAGGAGTTCTCAGAGTGAAGGATTTGGCCACCACCCCGGGGGCAGTGGAAGGAGTGCAGTGGAGGGGGTGCAGCTAATGAACTACAGCCGCAGTTGCTTCTGGCCGAGGCCCACCTGGTGCAAGGAAACTGCCTGGGTTTGGCAGTTCTTGGGGGAGGAGGAGCACTGGTGTGGCACAGCTTGCTGTATAGAAAAACCTCTGAAAATACTGCAGCCTTGGGACAAAGTACTCTCTACTCTACAAGCACTCATAACCTGACAAAAAAACTCAAGGGTCAAGTAGTTGGCTGGGAACATGGCCAAGCAGCAAAAATAGACTCAGATTCAGTCGCAGACTTTGGAATCTTTCTTTGGTGACAAAGAAGACCAAAACATACAGCCAGAAGTCAACAAAGTCAAAGAGCCTACATCAAAAGCCTACAAGAAAAACATGAACTGGTCTCAGGCCATGGAAGAGATGCAAAAGGATTTGGAAAAGCAAGTCAGAGAAACAGAAGAAAAATTGGGAAGAGAAATGAGAGTGATGTGAGAAAAGCATGAGAAATAAGTCAATGACTTGCTAAAAGAGATCCAAAAAATACTGAAGAAAATAACACCTTAAAAAATAGACTAACTCAAATGGCAAAAGAGCTCCAAAAAGCCAATGAGGAGAATACCCTGAAAAGCAGAAATAGCCAAATGGAAAAGGAGGTCAAAAAGACCACTGAATAAAATAATACCTTAAAAATTAGACTGGAGCAACTGGAAGCTAGTGACTTGATGAGAAATCAGGATATTATGAGACAGAGCCAAGGGAATGAAAAAGTGGAAGACAATGTGAAATATCTCACTGGAAAAACCACTGACCTGGAAAATAGATCCAAGAGAGATAATTTAAAAATTGTTGGACTACCTGAAAGCCATGATCAAAAAAAAAAGAACCTATATATCATCTTTCAAGAAATCATCAAAGAGAACTGCCCTGATATTCTAGAATGAGAGGGTAAAATACAAATTGAAAGAATACACCAATCACCTCCTGAAAAAGATCTCAAAAAGAAAACTGCTAGGAATGTTGTTGCCAAATTCCAGAACTCCCAGATCAAGGAGAAAATACTGCAAGCAACCAGAAAGAAACAATACGAGTATTGTAGAAACACAATCAGAATAACACAAGATCTAGCACCTTCTACATTAAAGGATCAAAGGGCTTGGAATATGATATTCTGGAGGTCAGTGGAACTAGGATTAAAACAAAGAATCACCTACCCAGCAAAACTGAGTATCATGCTCCAAGGCGAAATATAGATTTTCAATAAAAGAGGACTTTCAAACTTTCTCAATGAAAAGACCAGAGCTGAATAGAAAATCTGACTTTCAAACACAAGAATCAAGAGAAGCATGAAAAGGTAATCAAGAAAGAGAAATCATGAGGGACTTTCTAAAGTTGAACTGTTTTGTTTACATTCCTACATGGAAAGATGATATGCATAATTCATGAAACCTCAGTATTAGGATAGCTGAAAGGAATATACAT
>JAQQSZ010002801.1:0-14638 GCA_028646595.1 Phalanger gymnotis
GTTTGGTCAGACACTAGAAAAACTGTCAGAAATTAAGCCATTGGCCCTGATCATGAGCCATATTTACATTCTTGTGATAAAGAATATTTATCCTGACTTTTGTGTTCCCAAAGCTCTTTCATACAGTAACAATGGAGGCAATGGGCAGACTTGAGCCTTGGTCAGGAGCCAGGCCACCTCCTCATGGGAGACAGGAAGGAGAGAGGGGCAGAAGGCACCTGAGTGATGCAAGGGGATGAAGAGGGGAGAAGGAGCTCATGATAAATGGCCTTCATTTTTTTCTTTAAAAAATATTTTTAACATTCATTAAAATGTTCTTAATGTGATAGCAATTATACGTGTGCTAATGTGCAAAATATATTTCCATACTGACAGGGTATGGGCCCTGGGAACCCCCCTCCCCCAACTCTCCTTAAATTTTCCTACGTGGTCAAGTCTCTGGCAGTTGCCTAAGGCAACTATAACCTATCCCAGTAATCCTCTTATTATAAATATGCTCACATTGTCTATGAATAAACAACATTCCTTGGGAAGCCAAGAACATTTTAATTATATCTTCCATTTATTCCTCCTGAATAAATGCACACATGCCCTGAACAGAGCAAGGGACTCAGACAAATGCTAGTCCTTTTGTTGGCTCCCACTTTAAATCTCCCTTCCTGCCTTTGCTGCCATGTCTGCAAGTCAAACAACCCCAAGTGGATGCCAGAGGAAGACAGTGAGCTGGACAAGCAATCCTACAAAACAAAAACCTCTGGGTCCCTCCCAGCTCCGTCCTTCAAGGATTGCAGGATCAGAGGACATTCCAGGTTCTACATTGTCTCTCCTATTGGCTTGCCAGTTTCCAGCTGATGGTTGAAGAGGAGCAGAGTGATGATGACATCTCATCAGATAAGGAAAAAAATTGACTTTGACAAGCAAAACTATAGAACCAAAGTGAACTGTCCAGTGTCGAGCTCGAAGTAAATGACCACTAAGGCTCCTTCTAGAGCTGTTATTCTGGGATTCCAGGATCAAAGGACATTCTGAGGTTTTAAGTGTGTTCTCTTTTTTTTTTTTTTTGACTCTGCAGTTTCCAGGTTACAGCCAAGTATTCCAGCAAAGAATTTCCATTTGTATGGTGGAAAAAGTGAGTTTGACAAGTAACATGACAGGATTCTCCTAGGTGCTGATGGAGGGGCTCACTGGGTCATCTCAGCAGCTCCCATGGATTTAATGACCTTCTCTATGCTGAAGATGCTCAGATTGACCCTTTCTGCCCCAGACTCTCTGCCAGCCTCCAACCTTGCCTTGCCAAGTGCCTTTCATTCATCTCTAACTGTATATCCAGGAGAGATCTTAAGCTCAACACATCACAAACAGAGCTCGTGATCATTCCTAAACCCTCCCCACTTCCTACCTTCTCTATTACTGTCCAGGACAAAGCCATCTTCCCAGTCCCACAATCTCCCTATCTAGGATACTGTCCAAGCTGCTGCCAGAGCTTTTTGAGGTCACCTTTGCAACGTCTCTAGAACATATTCCCTTCCCTCCTCTGTTACCGTCACCAGCCTGGTGCAAACCCTTATCCCCTCACACCTGGACTATTTTAATAGCCTGCTGGTGGGTCTGCCTGGCTCCTGTCTCTTCCTACTTCACTAAATCCTCCATTCAGCCACCCAAGTGCAGGTCTGACTATCAGACTCCTGTGGCTCCCTGTCTTCTCCAGGATCAAATATGAAATCATTCAAAGCCCTTCAAAACCTGGTCCCTTCCTACCTTTCCAGTCTTCTTACACCTTATATCCCTACCCCCTCCAGCCCCTGACACACTACTCTTTGATTTAGTGGACTCCTGACTGTCTCACGAACAAGACATTCCATTTCTCAGCTCCAGGTATTTTCCCTGGCTCTCCCTCATGCCTGGAATGCCTGCCATCCTTTGCTTCTTTTAAGTCCCAGCTAAAATCCCACCTTCTACAGGAAGCCTTCCCTAACCTTTCTTAATTTCAGGGATTTTTCTCCTTTGTTGTTCTGGTTCAGTGGTTTAAGTCATTTTCTACTCTTTGTGACCCCATTCGGGGTTTTCTTGGCAAAGATACTGGAGTGGTTTGCCATTTGCATCTCCAGCTCATTTTACAGATGAGGAAACTGAGGCAAATGGTGAAGTGACTTACCCAGAGTCATACAGCTACTAAGTGTCTGAGGCCAGATTTGAACTCAGGTCTTCCTGACTCCAGGCCTAGTGCTCTTTCCATTGCACCACCTTTTAATTATTTCTGATTTATCTTGTATATCACTTGCTTTGTATGTATTTGTTTCCATATTGTCTACCCCCATTAGATTGTAAACGCCTTGAGGGCAAGGACTGTCTTTTATCCCTTTTTGTATCCCCACAACTGAAATCTTCCAGGCATATGGCAAGAAGTCATTGTGCAGGAGTTGAAGGAGCCTCCATTGTCCGTCTCTACAAAGATAAAGGAAATAGACTGTCCTGTGACAATCACAGAGGGGTCTCCCTCTTACTTATTGCTGGCAAGATTCTTGCCAGAGTCCTCCTTAATAGGCTAATCCTTCACCTGGAAGATGGTCATCTACCCGAGAGGCAGTGTGGCTTCAGAAAGGGCCCAGGAAGAGTCGATATGGTGTTTACTGCCCAGCAACTCCAGGAGAAATGCCAGGAGCAGAACAGAGGTCTATACACATTTGTAGATCTGACCAAGGCCTTTGATACTGTCAATTGTGAGGGCTTATAGAAAATTATGTCAAAATTTGATTGTCTGGAGAAGTTTGTCAGTGTTGTACATCATGCTTGCCTGGGTTCTGGATAATGGACAATGCTCTTGTGCTTTCCCAATCACCAATGGAGTGAAACGAGGCCACGGGCTTGCTTCCATGCTTTTCAGCAAGATGTTTTCAGCAATGTTGTTGGGTGCCTTTAGGGACAAAAATGGCATCAAGTTCTGCTATTGATTGCCCTGATGGTAAATTATTTAATTTGAAAAGGCTAGAAGCCAAGATAAGCCAAAGTAGGGGGAGAATTGGTGCATGAGTTTTTGCTTGCAGATGATTACGCACTCAGTGCAGCTTCTGAAGTTGAAATGCAATGAAGTACCAATCGATTCTCTGCTGCCTGTGCTTATTTTGGCCTAAAGCTTAACATCAAGAAAATCAACCAGCACCACCCCATCCATACATGGAACCATTGGTTAGAGCAAATGGAGAAGTTTTGAATCCTGTAGATAAGTTCATTTACCTTGACCATATACTTTCCAGGGATGTACACATTGATAATGAGGTTGATGCATGAGTTGCCAAAACTAGCTCAGTGTTTGGGAGGCTCCAAAGGAAAGTGTGGGAGAGAAGAGGTATTAGACTGACTACCAAACTGAAGGTCTATAGAGCCATCGTGCTGTCCTTGTTGTTGTATGCCTGTGAAACCTGGATAGTATACAGTGCCATGCCAGGAAACTGAATTGCTTACATTTGAATTGTCTTAGGAAGATTGTGAAGATCAGCTGGCAGGAAAATGTACCAGACACTAAAGTCCTTTCTTGAACTGCCAAGCATTTAAACTACTGCAGAGAGTACAACTCTGAAGTGCTGGCCACATCGTTTGAGTGCTAAACATATGCTTGCCTAAAAGGCCATTTTGCAGAAAACTCACACTAGGCAAACACTCACATGGAGTTAAGAAGAAGCAATACAAGGACACTGTCAAGGTGTCTCTGAGGAACGTTAGTATCAATTGTGAGACATGGGAAACCCTGGCACAGGACCAGCCAGCATGGCATGCCCTCATCAAAGAAGGCATTGCGCTCTGTGAGCAAAGCAGAATTGCGGTAGCTCAAAAGAAATATGAGCTGCACAAATGTAGAAAGACATCTCCTCTCCAAACATTCATATGGACTATTTGTGCTGACCTGTAGGAGAACCTTCTGAGCTCATATTGTTCTGATTAGCCACAGTTGGACACACTGTACCTTGACCCTGACACAAGTGATGTTATTTGGGTCCTCTTTGAGTAACAAAGGACAACAACCAATCCCCAGAACTTAGCACAGCGCCTGGCACATAGTAGATACTTAATATATGTTTATTGATTGAATGAATGGAAAAAAACATCTATTAAGTTCTTACTATGTGCTCGTAAGGCAGCTAAGTAGTTCAGTGGATGTAGTGATGGGCCTGAAGTCAGGAAGGCTTGAAATCAAATACCACTTCAGATCCTTACTAGCTGTGTGACCCTGGGCAAGTTACTCAACCTCTGTTTGCCTTAATCCATTGGAGAAGGAAATGTCAAACCACTCCAGTATCTTTTCCAAGGAAAACCCAAGTTCAATATTGGTATGCAATGGCTGATGGTGTCACAAACAGTTGGACATGACTGAACAACTGTGCCAGTAAGGCAAAATAGGCTTAGTTTAACGGGTGCCCTTGAGGAGTTTGGCTTTTGTTTACCGTGAAAGTACTTTCACCTGTTAAATGCTAAGCCCCAGGCCCAAAGCCCTATCAGGTGTGAAATCCGTGTGGTAGATTAATCACTTAAGAGGGGCCAACTCGGGAATCAATGGTCACTGGTCTCTGGTCTCTGGTTGTTGAGGCGGGGCTTGAGAACACCAGAGGCTTGGCTTCGAGGAGAGGTGAGAAAACTACAGCTGAAAAAATTCGAAGCAGAGCCGACCTCTGTGTGGACCCAGGAGTTCAAGCAAGGACTTGAGGCCAGTGATTATGATTTATGCCATCTTATTTTTCTGTGGTCTCCTGGCTACTCTTGTGAGGCGGGCCTACTGGGCCTGGAGGCTTGTGTTCACAATATTGGAATGGGGCGGTTGGTTCGCTAATTTGTTGCTCTAGGCCCTGAATAAATTTTTTGATGGCTTCTGCTTAGAGAATTCTATATACCTTGCGATTTCGAACCATTCAGATATATGTATGGTCCTTTTTGAGATCATAAATTTGGCCTTCCTACTACAACAACTGAGCAACAAATGTGCTTGTAAGCCTTCCTCCAACCTTTTTAAACATTCTAGAGCTCTAAGATTGTATAATATTCTGAACACCTAAGTGTATTCTCTCTTTCTTGACTTGGCAGTTTCCAGATACTTATTGGGGAAGAAAATCCACCATTTTGGACAAATCAGATAAAGAAGTCAGGTTATAGTTCTCAAGCATGATCTTGGCTCATTACTTCACAAATTTATCCATAGACAGATATCTGCTGCTGAAGAAAATATCCCATACAAGCTTCAGCACAGCTTATTAAAGAACAAAGCCACAGCAACTTATTTTATGGAGAATATTGGATGGAAATGACATACATATATGTACACGTGCTATATATATATATGTATATATATATACATATATATATATATATAGCACAAGATAGCGATTAAGTGTGCTCCATTATTCTCAACCTTCCTGAGCCTCATTCTTCCATCTCCTTATCCCTATCCTGCCAAAATAATGGAGACTTTTAAGGAAACCCTTCATGGAAACCAACTCTGAGAAGTCAAACATGGAAAATCCCCAAATTCCATTCCATATATAACTACCAGTGTAGTAAAAGAAAGCATTTTAACCTTTATTCCCTTTAAATTAACCCTCAAAATATCAGCTTACCAAGTTTGACCATGATTCATTTTGGCAAAAATGTACTTATGGTGAGATTTCTTTTGGTCATACTCAATAACAGATTGCTAAAGGGCAGCTCCCCTCTTTCTATTTCACACCATTAAAGAACAACAAATTTAAAACCACTTAATTTGTGGAGAGTCTTCAATGGAAAAACCATCAATAAGGTGCAGGGTAGAAATGTATTTCATTCTCCAAACATTCTTACCCTCACTACCATCCAAACTGGAGGCCCCACCCAAAAAATTAGACCTTTATGGAAATCCTTCACTGAAAATTATCTGAAGCTAGAGAATTACAAATATTTCCATTCATATTTTTCACACCAGATCTTTTCATGATCACTGTAATCAAAGCTGTCATCAAGATAATGGCCTCCTTATTGGAGGTGCTTGATAAGAGTCCTATCACTTTTCCATTCCATTCTCCACAGAAGAGTGTCTCTTTCTTGATCTGATAGTTTGCAAACAATTGCTGATTGGAAAAGAGTTCTGTGTTCTCTTAGATAGATGAACAAGTGAGACAAGGGTCCTCCGGAGGGTAGACATGTTACTACAGTCAAGAATGATGCATCCCTGTAAAAACACTGTTCTTGCTAAAGAATAATTATTCCAAAGGCCATCTCAGGCAATGACAATCTATTTCACACTAATCAAGAACAACAGGCTTATCACAGTTTGGTTTATGGAGGTTATGAAATGTAAAATGAAAAGTATAAATTAGGAGTTAGTTATGTATCCCATTCTTAAACCTTCTGTGCCATGTCTGCCCCGGAATCTGTCAAGACACCTGAAGGGGGCTTTGAAATAAATGCTTCACCCAGCAAAATTGAGTATAATGCTTCAAGGCAAAATATGGATTTTCAATAAAATAGAGGACTTTCAAACTTTCTCAGTGAAAAGACCAGAGCTGAACAGAAAATTTGACTTTCAAACACAAGAATCAAGAGAAGCATGAAAAGGTAAACAAGAAAGAGAAATCATAAGGGACTTACTAAAGTTGAACTGTTTTGTTACATTCCTACATGGAAAGGTGATGTGTGTAATTCATGAGACCTTTCTCGGTACTGGGGTAGTTGAAGGGAATATATATATAGGCAGAGGGCAGAGGGCACAGGGTGAGTTGAATGTGAGAGGATGATATCTGGAAAAGCAAGATGGAATTGGGGGATGAGAGAGGAGTGTATTGGGGGAGGGAGAAAGGGAAAGATGGGATGGGGTAGATTATCTCACATAAAGGTGGCAAGAAAAAGCAGTTCATTGGAAGGGAAGAGGGGGAAGGTGAGGGGGAATGAATGAATCTTGCCCTCATCGGATTTGACTTGAGAAGGGAATAACATACACACTCAATTGGGTATCTTACCCAACATGAAAGTAAGGGGAAGGGGATAAGGAAGGGGGGACAATAGAACGGAGGGCAGATAGGGGGAAGAAGTAATCAAAAGCAAACACTTTTGAAAAGGGACAGGGTCAAGGGAGAAAATTGAATAAAGGGAGACAGGATAGGAGGGAGGGAAATATAGTTAGTCTTTCACAACATGACTATTTTTTGAATGTTTTGCATAATGATACATGTGTGGCCTATGTTGAATTGCTTGCCTGCTTAGAAAGAGTGCATGGGGAGGGAAGAGGGGAGAGAATTTGGAACTCAAAGTCTTAAAAGCAGATGCTCAAAAAAAGAGTTGTTTTTGCATGCAACTGGGAAATAAGATATACAGGCAATGGTGTATAGAAATCTATGCTGCCCTACAAGAAAGTAAGGGGGAAGGGGATGAGGGTGAGGAGGAGTGGGGTGAAAGAAGGGAGGACTGACTGGGGAACAGGGCAATAAGAATATATGCCATCTTGGTGTGGGGGAAGGGTAGAAATGGGGAGAAAATTTGTAACTCAAAATCTTGTGGAAATCAATGCTAAAAACTAAAAATATTAAATAATGCAATAAACATTTCCCTGGAATTGATCCCACGGCATTAGTCTAGATAATTCAAAGCAAAATGACAGCATTCCAGCATTACAAAATGGATCATTATGCCTCATGCATATTTAGAAATATCTAACCATCTCACTATCCTAACTACCTAAAAATGGAACTTGGCCCATTATGAGGAGGAGATGGATTAATGAGAGCAGCTCAGCTCATCAAGGATCATGTGTGATGGCTGCACTTTGTTGGTGCTTATCTTCCCCCTCCCAAATCTAATCCTTTTCATTTCCTGCCTCCAAATGAAACCTAAACATGAGTTGGTGATCCCTGTTCCTTCACATATCTTGCACAAAGACAAATTGAGTTTGGTCTCTGTTCCCCCTCCCTTACTTACTTTTTTATTATGCTTGTAATTTATTAAGGTGGTTAAAGAATCTCAAATATTCATTCCCAGGAAACCAAAACTGGAAAAGTGAGCTCCTAATTGGGATTTTGTTTTGAGCCATTTTGTCCAATGCCCGTCTGAACCAACTTGAAACAATCAAACTATGTTTGACCTGTGGCTTATAGTATCACTTAGTTTTCTATAGTGACACTTTGCACAGAATATGGGAATGCTGTTAGCCTGTCATTACTTAAGGATAATGTGGATTCCCCACCTTCGAAGGCAGTTGGGTAAGCAGAGGATTTGACAAACAAACACACAAAATTGTACCATTAACTTCAGGGGGGTGGTGGCAAATCTGCACAGAGGTCACATTCTGCCCAGCCATTAAATCATTCCACGCCTAAAGTATGATTTCCCTTTCTTGACTTGGCAATTTCTAGAAGATTGTTTTAGTTAGGTGGTACAGTGGATAGAGCTCCAGGCAAGGAGTCAGGAAGACTCATCTTTTTGAGTTCAAATCTGGCCTTATACTCTTCCTAGCTGTGTGACTCTAGGCAAGTAATTCAACCCTGTTTGTCTCAGTTACCTCATATGTAAAATTAGCTGGAGAGGGAAATGGCAAACCACTCCAGGATCTCTGCCAAGAAAACCCCAAAAGGCATCACAGAGATTCAGACATGATTGAAATGAATGAAGAACAACAAAAAAAAAGAACATTGTTGGCCATAGCTCATGGAAATGACATCACATCAAAGGAAGAAGTGAGTATGACAAAACTACACAATATAAGTATGATGCCAAATGTGGGGCTTAGAGCAAATGATCTCTCAGATCCCTTCCAGCTCTGACATTCTAGGGTTCTAAGGTGGCATACCTGCCTTCTCAGGACATTCTTTGTGCCCCAACTTGGAAGGTTCCAGGTCATGACCAAGCAATCAACCTGTCAATCTCCCACCACAAAAAGTAAAAAAAAAAATGAATTTGACAAATAAAATTATAGAACAAAAGTGTGCTCTCCAAGGTGCCGATTGGAATGAATGAATGAATGTGTGAATAAATGAATGAACAGATGAATGAAAAAGGATCTATTAAGCATTTGTTATGTTCTTGTAGAACCTAATCCAACTCTAGCATTTTAAATTTCTAAGATTACATACATCCTGGGAGCCCAAGTAGGGCCTCCCTTTCTTGACTTGTCAGGTTCCATATATTTACTAAAACAGAAACATCATGATTGCTGTCTGGTCATGTGAAAAAGGAAAGTTGTGGTTCTCAAGCATGGGCATGGCTGATTCCTATCCAAATGTGTCCATGGATGGTGATCTGCTGCTAATGCAGACTAATTGATTGGAAGGGCATGTGTCTAGTAACAGAATTAAGCTTACTATACTCTCTACTTCACACAATTAAAAAACAAATAAATGGGACTTTTCAGGAAATCCTTCACTTAAATGGATTCTAATAAGATGTGAGGAATCTTCAAATTCCACTTGTAGTCATCAAAATATCATTTCTTATCTGTGATCTATAAAAATGAGTTATCAATGACTAGTCCCAATGATCTCTAAATCTATTAGTGTTTGGTCAGAGTGCTATTCTTTTTACCCCATTGAGAAAAATCAGAAAGAATGTAAATTTGCACTCAGGCTTTCCCTAAAATTGTAATTTCCAGAGCTTTGAAGATGGATATTCTGACAGAATAATTTCAGAGCCTTCCTTTGTTAAAGCAGTGTGAGAAATGATTCACTTGGACCCCTACTGTATTCCAATCAGTATTAATCAGTTTGATATGATTCCATAGGGGTAGTGATTATAAGGTCTGTAGATTAGGCCCCAGAGCTGTGAACTACTGATTGTAAGTTCACTCACTTAATCATAGGAAGCTAGTTAGAGGCGTTCCTCCTTTGTTTTCCCTTGTTATAGTGACCAAGCCCAGTGTGCCAGAGGTGACTCAACTACATGGAAAGTCCCCCAACTTATTTTTGTACCGCTGGATCACTTTCTCTTGTCCAACATAAGAAGGTAACCATTTTATGACCATCTTATGACCACTGAGTCAGTGAAGATGCCCTATGCTTCCCCCGACCCGAGGATCCTCCCCCACCCCCTGCTGATATACCATTTTTTGACTGATACATAATTTTTGGCCCTGTATCAGTAAGGCAATGAATACAACATCAATGATAATTGTGAATATGCCTATGTAGTTCTGTATCACAGGATATGAGAGACTCTCCATAAAGAAGGTAAAAGAAGTATAACATTTGTCCAGACACCAGAAAATCATTTCCCAAAACCAAATGTTCAGCTCCCACAGCCAGTCAGCTCACTTTATCATAACAGCAAGGAACTTAAAACACCATATCATAGCCTAGAGCCTGGCCAACCCAAAGCCTCTCTGACCCCCTGCTGGGGTTTTCCCAAAGACAAACTCATGGTACAGCTAAGTCAGCCTGTTCAGTTCTAACAATCATGAGAGTGGCCATTAGGCCATTCTTTCTCTCTCTCAGCATTTCCTGTCAGGAAGCTCCTCCCACCACATATGATATAACATAAGTGACATAAGCAGGTCACATGGCCTATCAATGGGTGGGAAAGACCTTCAAATCTAATTGCTGCTACAGGCCCTTGAAGCAAGGTCTACCAACCAATGGTATTCTATATCTTGTGTAGCCCCTCTAGAGTATTCAAGTGTCAAATCTGGTATCAAGCCTTATGAAAATAAGGCCCTGGAAGAAGGGGGCATCTCAGATCATGAGGATGAGCTGAGGTCTATTAGAGAAGGCAATAAACCCTTTAATTAAGTGCCATTGGCTCAGACCTCTTCCTCTTTCTTGCAGATTGGGCAATTATCCCCACACTAGTTAAACTCTCAAGTTTCGTCTAGTCCTAATTCTATGACACTGTGATCCTACCAAATGAAGTCAAATGTTACTAATTAAAGATTTAAAATTTTCAAAATGCATTTGACCCTTTCAAAAAAAATCACCATTGAGTTCTCCCTTTAAGAAAACAGTGGTCATGAATAAGAAATGATATTTATAAGTTCAGCTTCTTATCTAATATTCCTTCACCATCTTCCAATTATGTTGGGAACTTTTACATAAGTCTTTTTTGGATAGAATTTCAGAATTGTTTGTCATCATCTTGCCAGCCTTGGCTACCCCAAAATGGATCTCAGGACAACAGGTAGATGGGAGATGGCACACAGCACACCCTAGTTCCAACTAAGACCATGTGCAGGCCATTCTGTGTGTTTTCTCAACCTTTTCTAAAACTCTGGATCTGATGAATGTCTACAAAGTTGACAGTCTTGGCTAGCACCGGGAGGGGAAGCTGAGCTGTCCAGAAAGGGAAGGTAGGCCCTACTGTTTCCTGTTCTTAAGACTGACAATGTTGGTTTGGGTCGGTTCCCTGTAACTCCCCATAGCTTCCTTCACTAACCCATCCCTCCAAAAAGAGGTGATTATTTGGGAGATTTTGTTTTTAAGCATTTGTTTTGATGTCTGACCAAACTGATATAAGCTAATTTCCATAGGTTGCTTGTTGAATTACTCATATCTTGTGACCCTTTGTATAGAGCATATCAACTTTTTCATTACTTAATAGTTAACTAGTAAAGTGGGGAAGCATTACTTTCTCCTCCACCTCCCATTTTTAACAGCAATATGGAAGGATATTCATTAATTTTTCTTAAATCTCTCTTGCTAATTTCTTAGCAAACAGCAAAATACAGAAAGTTTTTCTTTAGAAGAGAAGTGTATTTTGGTCTCTAATTAGAAGCATTGTTCCTTAAGGATCGTGTGGTAAAGTCCACTGTCCCATCTCTCCTATCTCTGCTGAACATTCTTAGTAGCCATCATTTTGGTGGCCATTCAGCTGACTTGATGAGCCAAACTACAAACACATCCTGCTAAATTTAGGGGAGCAAATCCACCCCTAAAGCTTCAGTTTGCCCAGACAGTCTCTTATTTGAAGATGGTCAGATATTCCAGACTCCAAAGATGATTATTCCTTTCTTGATAATAAAGTTTCCAGTCTCCATTGGGGACCATGGATAAGTACAAAAATTGTCCTCCAGCAGAGGTATGGGTTGCTACAGTCAAGAGTTTAGTATCAATGCAAAAATGCTATTCTTGCTCAACAGTAATTGGGCCAAAGCCTATCTTCGTTATGCCTTTTACACCATTAATGAACACTATTATTACAACTTGGTTCATGGCGAGTATTAGGTATAAAATGTGAGGCGGAAGAAGTCCTCAACATCTTCCAATAATTTGGGGAACTTTTACATTGATTATTTATAGAATCACAGAATTGCACAACTTCATACATGTTCCCTCATGCAGACCTAGAAATATCTCATTATCTACCTGTGTTGACCACAGAAAAACAGAACTCAGTATAATAGGTTGTGGCAGGGTGATTAAGAGAGGAGTTGAGAGAGAGTCTTGCCCCTGTAACAAGTTGGGGAGCCCCTCCGTATATTTTGTCATTCTTTTCCAAAATTCCATATATTATGGGTGTCTACAAAATTCAAAGTCCTGGATAGAACCAGAAATGGAAAACTAACCTTGCTTGTTTTCCATAGAAATTCTAACTGTGGACTGGGTTGTTTCACACTATTGATTTTCTTGTGCTCTAAAAAATGAGCCAAAAGAGCTCAGGAAGGACTTCATGTCAGCTATTTGAAAAAATCGTGCATGTGTGCCTGTGTGTATGTGTTTCTTAAACGTCTCAGACAGGAAGAGAACATGAGTCTCTGTAGAGATATGTGTATCTAATATTGCCTCTCAGAGCTGGGATTGCCCAAGCAAGAAAAGTGACTTCTGAAGACCACCAAAGAAATGTCTGGATGGCATCCTGTGTGCTGACAGGCACTGATCTGAGCCCTAGCAAGAATGAGCAAAGGTAGGACCTCTCTCCCTCTGGCAATGGTCTTTCTGGGAATATTTCCCAGAAATACTTGTGTCTTTAGCACACGTGGATCAGTAATATAGGGTTTCCCAAACCACAGGATGCCAGGCTGAGGATTTCCTCTATTTCTCTTTCTCTCACAAGATTTCTAAAATACCATAAAGCTAAGCCTTCATCAGAACCTCCTCTTGACCTCCTCAGGTCTATCTCATAAGTAATGTGTTTAAAGTGTAGAGATGCACCCAGCAGGTGGACATTATCAATGCAGGAAGTTGTGAGAGTTAGAGGAAAAAAAAAAGGCAGAATAGTTAGAAAGGAAAAGACAAAACTTAGTTTGAAAAATCTCACATTGCAGACATGGAACAAAAGCTTGCAGAATGTCTGGTAAATGAAGGAATTAAGATGCATTTTTTGCTCAAGGTGAAAGTATAGAAAGAAGAAGAAAACCCTTTCCAGCTTCTGGAAGGTAGGTTAAGAGATTAGTACATTGGCATTTGTATCAGCCTGAGTGACAGTGCACTGGGCAGATGGGGGAAGTAAGAAGAGGCTGGGGGCTTCTCAGAGAGACATGTGAGACATTACAGTTGGTGGCAAAGTCCAATTCAGAAGCACTCTTTAGAAGGGGAAAGGAAGAAGCATCTCTATGGCACCTACTACATGCCAGGCACTGCCCTAAGCTCTTTACGGATATGATCTCACTGAACCCTCACAACAACTCTGGGAGGCAGATGCTGTTATTATCCCCATTTGACACATGAGGAAACTGAAGCAAACAGGGTGAAATGACTTGCCCAGGGTCACACAACTAGGAAGTATCTGAGGCTGGATTTGAACTCAGGCTCCTAACTCCAGGCTCAGTGCTCTGTTCACTGCTGCACTGGCTGCTTCTCATGTCTAGAAATGGGGAAAATGTACATTCATTGATGATTTTAATGACAGGCTGTTGAAAACACAACAGCTGGTATGAAACCTAGTAAAGGAAATGAATCTTACTGCAGTTCCTCACTTTCCTCACTTCACATCCAGCAGGGATCTTCAGACTAAGAGATAAATATGGGATTAAAGCAGCCTTTGAGGATGACACACTTGGAGCTGAAGTTCCATCAGCTCCTGGCCTTAGAGAAGTAGTTCTAAAGTTGGGAATTCCCTTCTTTCTCTTCCCTGCCCCCTTCTTGTTCCTTTCTTTTTCTTCTTTTCCTCTTTCTTTTCCTTTCTCCATCTCTCTTTCTATTTGAGGAGGGAGAATGGAGAAGGGAGGTCTGAATCAAAGAGGTTCTTAATAGAGCCCCAAACTAAGATAAGAGGCAGAGCTTTATCCAAGGATTTTACAAGTTTAAGATTACAGGACTGTGCCCCTGCTCCTAGAAATCCACCAGAAAATAGAGCATTGCCTGCCCTCAAGAGGAAGCAGGAGGGATAATCTTCTCATGCCTCATCTCTCCTTCCACGGTGGTTCAGGAGTCTACTTGCTTCTCCCCACCTCTGGAGACTTCTCTCGTCCTCATTAATTGACTACACAGATTCTGACATTCAGGAGAGGCTTTAGAGGTTTTGAACACTACCCCCTTTTCCCACACCCCTGAGAGCCCTCCAACTTCTACCAGAGCAGGGACATTAAAGGGGATGGAGCCCATTGCCTTGTAGTACAGCACCTTCTGTTGAATGGCCCTAACCTGGAGGAAGATTTTTGTTGCAAAGAGGAAAACAAGGTATTGCTTCTAACATTTACGCACAGTTCCTGGTCACATCCTCTGGAGCCACACAGAAACATTCCTTCTCCCTCTTCCCCTGTGAC
>JAQQSZ010002802.1:0-14637 GCA_028646595.1 Phalanger gymnotis
TCAATAAAGGGGGATAGGTTAGGAAGAAGCAAAATATAGTTAGTCTTTCAGAACATGAGTGTTGTGGAAGGGTTATACATAATGATACGTATGTGGCCTGTGTTGAATTGCTTGACTTCTTAGGGAGGGTGGGTGGGAAAGGAAGAGGAAAGAGAATTTGGAACTCAAAGTTTTAAAAAATAGATTTTCAAAAACAAAAACAAAAAAGTTTTTGCATGCAACTAGAAAATAAGATACACAGGCAATGGGGCATAGAAATTTATCTTGCCCTACAAGAAAGAAAGGGAAAAGGGGATGGGAGAGGAGTGGGGTGACAGAAGGGAAGGCTGACTGGGGAACAGGACAACCAGAATATATGCCATCTTGGAGAAAATTTGTAATTCAAACTGCTGTGAAAATCAACACTGAAAACTAAATATATTAAATAAAAAAAAATTAAAATAGAGTTTAGAGTAACCCAATTCATGAAGGAGAAAACCAACCAGAATGGTCTGGGTGAAGATGAATTCCCCTGTCCAGATAGCTGGAAGCAGCTGAGTCTTGTGATCAAGTCATTTTCCCAGTAGTAGGAGCTGAATACTTTTTAGTCCACCAATCAGGAATGATTTTCACTTATCAAGCCTCTCAGGGTCTCCATTGGGCATCTTTGGTTACAAAGAGAAATCACTAATCATCAATTTATTCATAGCCTAGTTAGTGAAGCATCAGTTACCCAAAAACACTTTTAGGTAACTCTTTCATGGGTGGGGAAGAGAATAGTGTTACAGAATCCCTAGCTTGTGGGACATCAGATAAATGTTTGGAAAATATTCATTGGTCATTATCACTGTCTGTCTGAACAAAAATCTACATCCTGGTTATCATTAAACATCTAGCTTCTAGGACCAAAGGTTGAAATTAAAAACAAATTAGAAGAAAAGACAAAGATGAGAAGATATGCTAGGAAATTCACAAAGCTCTGTCCTTACTTTTTTTTTGTTGTTGTTCACAACAAAGTAGGAAAGTTTGGTCATCAGTTGGATAAATGAAGAGACGTTTTAATGGTCTGTGGCCAATTCTCATGGAAATTGATCTGATTCCAAATAATTGAAAATACAAGGAAACCCAAGAATCTAGAAAATGCCTTAGCCAGAAAAAAAAAAAAAAACTTTATCTTTTGCAATGGAAGGAACACTAGATTTAAAGTCAGAGGACCTGAGCTTGAATACTAGGTCTGCTCTTTGCTACCTGTGTGATCCCGAGGCAAGTCCTGTAACCTCTCTAGACCTCAATTTCCTTTATTTAAGGAAGAAATTATCTTGAAAAGATGACCTCTCAGGTCCCTCCCAGCTCTGTAACCTTTCAAATTTCAATGATTTCCAAGAGGAGTTAAAACAGGTGAGGGCAATAAGAGTTTAATCAATTAATAAACATTTATTAAGCACCTACTATGTACCCTCAGTCACTGTGCTAAGTGATGAGAAGACAAAAAGAGGCCAAAAGCCCTAAAGGAGATTATAATCTAATGAGGAACACAACATGCAAACAGATACCTACAAAGCTAGCTATATACAGCATAAATAGGAAATAATTAACAGAGGGAGGGTGCTGAAAATTAGAGGAGCTGAGGAAGGCTTTCTGTAGAAGGTTGGAATTTAGTTAGGACTCAAAGGATCCCATGAAAGTCAGTAGACAGAGTGGAGGAAAGAGAACATTCTAGGCATAGGTTCGGCCAGAGAAAATGCCCAGAGCTCAGAGATGGAAGGTCTTGTTTGTAAAAACACAAAAACCAAACAATAACAAAAACCCCAGGAGGCAAGTGTCACTGGATCAAAGGGGATATGGCAGTAAAATGTAAAAAGACTAGAAAGGAAGGAGTGGGCTGGGTTATGAAGGGCTTTGAATGCCAAATAGAGGATTTCATATTTGCTCCTGGAGGCAGTAGGGAGCCAGTACAGTTTATTGAGTGGGTGGTGGTGGTGATGACACAATCAGACTTATGCTTTAGGAAACCTATTTTAGGAAGATGGTTTGAGGAAGATTACCATTTGAAAGAAGAAGCAATCAAGGAAACATTGGTTAGTAGAAAGTTTTAGAAGAGACACAGTTGAGTCAGATATTCTAAAGAAGACTTAAAGATGGCACAAGGAACATGAGGAATGGGTGAAAATGGAAGAGATTTGTCAACATTTCTATAAGTTATTAATTCATAACAATGGGAACAAAATATAGAGACCCTCAAATTTCAGTCCTCAATGAACTGTATGAGGAAGTGGAAAGGTCAGGAACATAAACATAGAAAGAACAGCTGGTACAGCCCAAGGAGATGAGAGATTAGGGCAAGGGCAGTGCTACAATTGACGAAGATTTCAAGGCATCTGTTGCTCTCAGAAGGACCCAACCTTCATGAGATGCCAGATTCATCCACATATGGGAGGAACTTTTTTCTCATCATGTTCAGAATCTCATGACAAAGACACTGATTGTAAGATGGAAAACAATGCTATTGAAAACTGCCTTTCATCTCATGCTCTGCATGGCCATGTACATATTCTGTACAGAACATGTGATTTGGAATCAAAATCTGACTTTTAATCATCTCTTCCCAATACTACCTGGGTAGCCATAGGAAAGCCATTGATGTCTTACTAGAAAATGGTACTAGTACTGTCTTCCATCTATAAAGTGAAGTGATTGGATCAGACAACCTCAAAGGACCCTTTCAGCACAAAAATCTGTGATGGTGGTTTTTGGTGATTTGGCTTAGGTGGTTTGGCTTTGAGCAGAGATCCATTTGTGTGCCTTGAAATCCATTTCCAATTATTTGAAGAGAAGTCAGTTTTGTAATGCTTAGGTTCAGAGGCTATAACTAAAGGCAATGCATGGAACACAGAACAAGCAGATTTAGCCTTGGTACAAGGGGGAAAGGCAACAACCTTCCTCACAAGTATGCCTAATCCTATGTGAAATGAGCTTTCTCAAAAGGAAGTCAGTGAAGCCTTCCGTCACAAATTGTAGGACCATTTGAGAGAGGGAATGGGCATTTCCCTAAATTGAACCAATGTAAGCCCTGTACAGTGGAGGATTTTAAAATCCTCCAGCAGTCACCAGCAACACAAAACAGGTTCTCTGGGCTCAAATAGCAATGATTAAAAAGGATAGTTTGCTGTTCAAGGGGAAATTTCTTATGAAAATGATCATCATAGACAATGGTTGTGGTCACATGGCATTTCATTGTTGAATACACTTCCTAAAGAGTACGACTTTTGGATCAAGTGTTTTTCCCCCAAATTACACATTTAATCAGAGTCTTCCAGGTGTTTGTTTTCTGAACACAAGTATAATATGATCTCAAAGTCAAGATTTTCCTTAGTATGTCTTCAATGATATCTCTCATGAGTCTCTTATGATGAACTTGAAAGTCTGTCCTACTCTGAAAAGCCTTTGTATTGATAGTAATATGATTCCACCCTTGTGTGTTTTCTGGAGTCTGTAAAATAGATATGAGCACATCACATCGTCCCCTCTCCCACACTGACCACACAGATTGTCTTCTGCTGTATGGATTCTTATGTGTGTTAAAGGTGATTCTCTGAATGAAGCCTTTTGCAAACAAACTATGCTGACAAGGTTTCTCCTCTGAGTGGATCCCCTAGTGACCAGTGAGATAATCTTTCAGACACTGATCATATTTCTAGGCTTTTCCCACTTTGTGGATTTTATGATGTATCCTAAAACTTACTTGACATTTAAATTATTTAACACGGTGATCATATTTATAGGGTTTCCTCTTCTTTGTGTACTCTCTGATGGCTACACAGACCTGATGGGAATTTATATTCTTTTCCACACTGATCACATTTATAGGGTTTCTCCTCTGTGTGTACCCGCTGATGATGAAACAAACTTGAGTGGTCAATGAATTCTCTTTCACACAGATCACATTTGTAGGGTTTTTCCCCTGTGTGGATCCTTTGATGTATATTGAGATGACTTTTCTGCACAAATCCTTTGCCACACTGATCACATTTATAAGGTTTCTCTCCTTTGTGCATCCTTTGATGCCTAGACAAACTTGATGGAAATTTATATTCTCTTCCACACTGATCACATTTATAAGGTTTCACCCCTGTGTGTACCATCTGATGTTGATACAAATCTGATGGATCACTGAATTTTCTTCCACACTGATCACATTTATAGGGTTTCTCTCCCATATGGATCCTTTGATGTGTATTGAGTTGACCTTTCTGAACAAATCTTTTGCCACACTGGTCACATTTATAGGGTTTCTCCCCTGTATGAATCCTTTGGTGCCTAGTGAGTTCAAATCTACGTACAAAACCTTTGCCACACAGCTGACATTTATAGGGTTTCTCCCCTGTGTGGATTCTCTGATGAGCACTCAGGTTTGATGTTGAAAAGAAGCTTTTATCACATTGATCACATTTGTAAGATCTTTTCCGTGTGTGAGTTCTCTGATGCTCAATGAGGTGATCTTTCTGAATAAATCTTTCATCACACTGATCACATTTGTAGAGCTTCTCCTCTACATGCATTGTTTCATGATCACTGAAGTCAACTTTTAGAAGTGGTCCTTTGTCACGATGATCCCCTTTATAGAGTCTCTCTTCTACATGCATTTGCTGATGAACATCTAGGTCTAATCCCCGAATGAACTCTTTACTACACTGATCACGTTGATAGAATCTCTCCTCTGTGTGGACTGTCTGTTTGTCATCGATATCCCATTTATGGGCCTTCATTTTTGTGTGGCCTTTCTGATCAAAATTAAAGTATTTTATGTAATAAAAACATTTCCCATCCATAGAATATTTATTACATTTTTCTCTCATGAGATTTCCCTCATGGGTGATATCAGATTATGAAATCAAAGTTTTGTTACTGCTATTGGTTCCATATGATTTCTGTTCAATGGGGTCTCTTGACTCATGTTTGTTGATTTCCTTACCCTTAGAAACTGGAAAAATCAGTTCTCCCAAGTCAGATACAAGTTGCTCTCTCTTCATGGAAGGATGATTTTTGAAAAAAAAAAAATTCCCTCAAGGTTTTCCTGGTCAGAAGATTGGTGTCTGCTTCCTTCTAAGACTTGTGCTCCTGTCACAAATGTTGCCCTTTCAGTGTCCCTAATCATATCCATTTCCAAATCTTGCCAATGTGCACATATTGGGTATTGTAGACTATTGAGGACTTTCCCTTGAGAATCCACTGATGGCAATGTGAAAGGTCTCACTGGCCCTGGCTTGCCATTGAGATACCTCCTATTGAGTGAACTCTCAGGAATTTTCCCCTGGACCATCTGCTTTGGAAAGTTAAAACTTTTTCATTGCCTAGAATTTCTGGCAGAGCATTGTTGGCTGTTCTAAATCACATGAATCTTCTTTATAATTGACCAGGCAGTTCTTACTCCAGCCCCCTAAAAAAAACATAGAGAATTTACTGGTGGCCAAGAAATAAAAGTTCTTTTCAGAAATTTCAAGCTCCCCTATTTATTGACCAGGAGGATGGGGACTCTCTAAGTCATTCCTTCAACCTGGGAAAAGAAACCCCTTCTTTATTCTGGTTGGTATGTTCTGTAGTTTAGAATGGAGAGAGAAACATAGCAAACATCTAAGCACAATGACCAACTAAAAAAGTATAAGAAATGCTTTTTCTTTCAATCATAATTTATTTGCCCTCAGTGTCTGTGATTTCATTGGAATGGAAAATTTCTGACATCCGTATTCTCTATCCTGATGTAGATCTTTGACTTTTGTGTAGCTAACTAATGAAAACAATTACCTGATGTATTTTCTCATTGGAAAAGAGTCCATAGATGTCAGAAGCAGGGCCTGGACCTGGGTCCTCCTGAGTGCAATGTTGACCTTTCCTCCACTAAATATTACACTGTCCATGAGCAATCTCTATGTAGACATTTTTGAGGACCATACCATCCAAGCTAAAACTGACACCGTGGCCCTCTCTTCATCATCTGTGCTCATTTACCATCTCTCGATGCATTGATGAGAGTACCATGGGGAGTATGCTCCTGGAGCTTTTCTAACTGACTAAATTTTAACCAAAGTCTTAGACTGATTATGGAATTAGAAGTCCATAATATTTTTCCCAGGTTCCTTTGTTCTGATTTATCTTGCCTAGACAATTCTGTTTCCCCACTTGCAAGTTCTCCCCCATTCTCCTTTTGCTTTAGGAATAGGAATTAAATCCACAATAATCAAATACTGTTGCTACTGAGAGCATGGCCAGTAGCTGGATCAGTGGAGTCAGGCCCCTGAGTGACCACCTCTCCCCTATTTCTACCTGGGAAATGGGACACCAACCCCTGAAATTATAGGTGTAGAGTTAAAAAATAAAACATCAATGAAATGGCTGAAGTAATTGACTTTCTTATTTAGTTTGAGACTAAACTGGTAGCAATAATCAACAAGTCAGATAGCAATAACTAAATCTCAAATGACCATCCAAGGAGATTACATATAATGGGAGAGGCGACTAAGTGGCTCAGTGGATAGAGCTGGATCTGGCATCCAAAAGATCCAAGTTCAAATTCAGTCTCAGATTCTTACAAATTTTGTGACCTTGGGCAAGTCACTTAACCCTATTTGTCTCAGTTTCCTCATCTGTAAAATAAGGATAATAGCAGCACCTATCTCCCGTGGTTGTTATAAAGATCTAATGAGATAATAGTTATAAAATGCTTAGCACAGGGTCTAGCACGTAGTAGGTAGTATGTAAATGGCGGCTATTAGTATGATTGATAGAAAATCCAAATGTTTTCTGCAGAAGTAAAGGATGGCTGAGTTGTGAATTTACAGCTGTTCCTCTGCAACAAGTTCTGGGGTTTTTTGAGTACTGCAGTCTCAGCCATCCTATTTTGGGGAGAATATTGCTAAACTAAAGATCTTCTCAGGGACAATATCACGTTAGAAGAATTACAGCAGACAATGACAAATGATAATTATTTGAAGAAATTCTAGAAGCTGAGCCTGGGCGGGGGGAAAGGCATGGGGAGATATGGTAACTGACCCCAGACATTGTTGATTTCCATCTCTTCTGAACTGGAACAAACACACCACACACCCCCACCCCATTATTTTATAGATGAGAGAACTTCGACACAGGTGCGTGATTTGTCCAGAGTTACAGTGGGATACTGCAAGAGCTCAGATTTGACATTTCAGTCATTTTTCAGTGATATCCAACTCTTTGTGACCCCATTTGGGATTCTCTTGGTAAAGATACTAGAGCGATTTGTAATTTCCTTCTCCATTTTATAGATGAAGGAATTGAGGCAAACAGGGTTTAATGATTTGCCCAAGGTCACCTAGCTAGTGTCTGCTAATGGTTTAACTCTGGAAGATGAGTTTTCCTGACTTCAGACCCCTACAGTCTGTCCACTGCACCACCTAGCAGCCCCAAGGATTTGACTAATACTGTCGAAATCCTCTAGATCTTCCACCCTTTCGTCTCTACTGTGACTCCTCCTTGGGGGAAAAAAAAGAGATATGAAGGAAAGTTTTTGCTCAGAGTGCTTTATTCTCTTCTGTCAATCATATTTAAGAATTATTCTCATCCTCCAAAAATTGATGGCCCATGTGATAATACATAGACAACACTCAATTCTTCTAAAAAAAATACATGCTGTCATCCACCATGGGAATCATTGCTACAAATCACTAATAAGAGAAATGCAAAATTAAAAGAAGAAAATCTGTGAGGTCTCATGGCTTATGAGACCTCTAACTCACCTGTGAGACATGATTGTTAAATTTGCCATGTAACTATTTACACGTAAGCAATTAGCAAGCCCTACAAATCAGAACTTGGATTATTGTTTTGATGATTATCTAGACTGAAGAAATGTTCATAATGCAGATACTTTTTTCCCCTTCAGAGATTCTGGTTATTAACCATTTACCAGCACACCCCTGTATTGTCACCTAAGCAGTGTTTATGTTCCGCATGTGTAGAGTAGAAGTCTTTGGGAATGAAGTCATCTCAAGATTGAGGGCTGATGATGATGTTGATGATAAAAAAATAATAAAACCAATAGACATTTGTACAGCCCCAAAGACACTCCATTCATTGTCTCATTGGAGACTCACAATGCTCCTACCTTATACTCAGCAAATTGTCACAGGTGACAATAGATGGAAATAAGGTTGGAGGAAGGAGACTACAGGAATAAGGGCACACCAACACATTCATGGTGGAGCTTTGTTTCATCCAGTTATTATGGAAAATAATTTGGAATTATTCCAAGATAGGGACTAAAATATCTATACTATTTGGCCCAGATCTCACGTCTTGGTATACATATGTTTTAAGGAAGTGAACAGCCAAACAATATTGTTCAAAATATTGAGGGCAACAGTTTTAGGTGCTAGTAAAACCTGGAAACTAAGCAAATACCCAGCAATTGGGGAATGGTCAAGCAAGTTGTAGTACAAGAATATAAAAGGAATATTATTGTTTGGCAAGAAACAATTGGGGCACTAGGTGGCACTACAGTGCATAGGCCCGGAGTCAGGAAGACTCATTTTCATGAGTTCAAATCCACCCTCAGACACCTAACTAACTGGGTAACTCTGGTCAAGTCACTTAACCCTCAGTTCCTCATCCATAAAATGGCAAGGCACTCCAGTATCTCTGCCAAGAAAACCCACATTGGGTCCCAGAGGGCCAGACATGACTGAAAAAACTAAACAATAAAAACAACAAAGAAACAGTGAATGTATGTGCTTCCGGGGAATGTGGAAGGGGAGATGATATAGTTAGACATGACTATTAGGATCAACAAACTTAGTCCTGAGGAATGGTTGAGAGAAGACACCTCTTTTCCCTTCTTTGTAGAGTTAGGAAAATGGATTTGGAGTATGTTATATACTGTTGGACTTTTTTGATGGGTTAGTTGGTTTTCCTGAGATACTTTTTTTAATCCTTTGTTAAAAGAGATAGTTAACTGGGTAGTGGGGGGTGATATGTGTAATAACACATGTTCCCACTGCAGGTTCCTCCTGCAAATATGACTCCAAATGTCATTTAACCAGTAGAGTATTACTTGTCCTTCCTTAAATTCAGCTCATCCTGTTCCTGCTTCAGTATATTTCCTTAGGCCCCTTATGTCTACTCCCAGTGCTTGGCACAGGGTTGGGCCCATAAAAGTATTTAATCAATCCATCTTAACTGTCTGGCTGACTGGTCTGGAATGCCTCTCCCTTTTCTTCTTCTGTCTAAATCTCACCTTCCTTCAAGGCTCAGGTCAAGTGCCAGCTTTTCCATATAATTTTCCCTGATTCCCCTGGCCCTCAGAGACTCCTTCCTCATAATAAACTGATTTTATTTATTCACTGAGGCAAGGGTAGAAGTATGGTCATTATCTGTCTTCCTGGTTTGATGAGAGCCTCTGCTTAGAAAGATTCCTATTGGCTGATTTGTTTGATTTTCCACCAGTGCTCATACCCTGGACAAAGGGGGAGAGTTCCCCTTACTTGGCAGTATTCAAGACCACTTGTTGTATACATTGTGGTGGGGAGTCCTATGGTATGTCAAGTGGATAGATAACCTCTGAGGTCTCCTCTAACTCTTTACATTTTGGAATACTGTAATGTGTACATCCAGAACAGATATGTAAGGAGAAATTATTATTGGCTCCTTTCTATCACTAGAACCTTGAATAATATCCAGCATAGAATAAATTTCAAATTCTTTTATATGATGGTATTTATTTTCTATTTTTAAAATGCAGAACCTGAAAAACAAACATTTCCATAAACAAAAGGGAACAGAAAAAAGGATTCCATACGAAATCTTGAATTTCTGAAACTAGAAAGCAGTATGTCAGAACATCTTACATCTTACCCCTGTCTTATACTCTACTCTAAAATAAATTCATCGTTGCATGACTTTAATAGTAAAGATTTTTAAAACCCACATCCTTTTCATAGATATGGGGAGAAAAATGGAAATTCTTGGCCAAAATCAAGAAAAGCAAATATAAAAACTCAAATAGATAATTTTGATTGCACGAAATTGAAAAAAAAAAACTTCTGACAAAATTAATGTATTTAGGATGACTAGAGATATGCTTAATTGGAGGAAGAAACTTCTTTATGTCCAATTTCTCAGAGAAAAGTTTGCTAACCAAGATATATAGACAAGTATCATGCATGCATATTTGTGATCATGTGTGTGCTATGTACATATGTACATAAATATATTATTATAATATGTTATATATTATAAATGTATTCTTATATATTTATATAGCTGTATGAATATCTAAAACCTATTCTTTAATAGAAAAATGATAAAAGGATATACAAAAATTTTTTAAGAAAAGAATTATAGATTTTGAGTAGAATGTGGGTGAGGTATTGAAAAGGAGCCCAAGTACGCAAAGTTCACAAGTCAGGCAGTTTTATTACTCACAGACATGCAAGTCGGAGGCCTCTGTGTCCTTCAGTCCTCTGGGCAAACATAGGTAGTGGTTCTGTGGTTCAATCCTCTGGTGCATCTCCAGTTGAGAGCCCAGAACTCAGGAGTCTCTGCCCTTGTATCTGACTCTTATTGCTGAACAGATTCGCAGGGACAAAGTAGAAGAGAAATCTCAGAAGCTCGACTACCAGCTCCCTATCTGACACAAGGGCACTGAGATTGGGAAAGTTTGCTAAACTGATTATGATCAGGAGAGCCTTGCATACTTTGCATATGTGGCTTAGACGAAGCTGGCTAAACCAGTTATTGGGTACATAGGAACTTCCTTGTACATAAGTGGGTCCATCAGTGGGCAAACGTGGAGTCAGTTAGGGTCTAGCAATAGGCTACCACTCAGAGAAGTCAATCATATGCCTTTCAGAGCTATTATTAACCAAAAAATGATAGAAGAAAGTATAATAGAGGGAATAGATAATTTTGGTTACATGAAATTGGAAAATTTCCTCACAAAATTAATGTATTTAGGATAAATAGGGAAGCATTCAAATGGGAAAAAATCTTTGTATCTACTTTCTTAGAGAAGAGTTTGGTATCCAAGATGCGTAGATAAGAAACATACACACACGTGTGTGTGTGTGTGTGTGCGTGCACGTGTGCATGGGTCTATATATATATATATATATATTTAAATAGCTACATATAGACATATTTATGTATATATGTATATGTATTTATGTATGTATGTGTGTGTGACTAAAAGCCATTCTCCAATAGATAAGCAATTAAAGAATGTGAACAGTTTTTTTAAAAGAACTGCTAACTATTAATAACCATAAGAAATAATGCACTAAATCACTAATGATGAGAGAAATACAAATAAAAACAGACACATCAGTGTGATGTTTATGAAGCTGTCAATTAGTTGTTTTTTTTAAGAGAGAGCAATTTGGAATTGTAAGGTTTAAGAAGACTGGGAGCTTAAGGAGGGAACAAGTTATGAAAGTCTTTGAATGTCACTAAGATCTGATAAGCTGTGAGTGTCCCAAGCCTCCACTCTGCCAAGCTGCCTGGGAGGAGAACTTATCTCATGGGGTTTGGGTAAGGATCAAGTCAGATTTTCTATAAACATATAGCACATATGTTTTTATGTATATATACATATATGTACATATATACACATACACACACAGAACACATATACGTATATATATATGTGTATATATATTTATGAGACAACATGAAAATAACTATGTTCAAAACATATAGCTTTAATGTGCTGTGCCTGTTATTATTAACAATATTAGTAACCAAACTTTGACAGAGTTCTTACAGAAAAATAGTTTAATGAATACATGTTGCAAATGGTAGCAAATAGCATGACTGATAAAATCTTATTTCCATTTTCAAACTAGTTTTATCCCCAAATCTAGCAATACTATAAACACTTTAGCAACGGTATAATTTTTTGACGTAAATCAGATTTGAATTACATTTGAAAACTGATGAAAATCTGATAATTGTAGAAATAGTGCGAGGACATGTTGCTGTCCTCAATGAGTTCAATTCACCAGGTCAGGAAGAAGTACAGACTGGGGTGATTTAAAAAAAGGAAAAAAGAAGGTAGATATATTTCTTTATTCACTAAAACAGAGACTTTTCAAAAATTATGAAGCATGGGACAAGGGCTAGGTCTGTGAATTGGCAAATGTTTTCCACATTTTTGAAAAGAAAGAAAAGCTGGTTCCTTCTAATTATACCCTGTTATCTTTGTATTATATGATTGCCACATTTCCATGATTATTAAAGGGATGGCTCAAATGCAATTAGAAAGGGAACCAGTGATTGTTAGGAGCCAGCACAGGTTCTTCCTGAAAAAGTAACCTGTATTTGCAGGATTACTGAATGGAACGATTAGAGGAATTCCATAGTTAGAATATGCTCACTTTACAGCAAGGTGTTTTGATAAAGTCTCTTGTGAGATCCTTGTGACACTATGGTGATCTATGGCATGGATGTGTTCAGTAATGTTCATTCAGAATGCTCCTTGTATGATGATCAGTGAATGAATGCCAACCAGAGACTATGACCTTAGCATTGTTCTGTTTAATGTATTTATCAGGGATTTGGATAAAGATAGAAATGGCATTCTGATTAGTCAATCAATAAACATTTATTAAGCACTTACTGTATGCCAAGAACTATACTATACTAAGCATTGGGGATACAGAGAAAGGTGAAGGGCAGTTCTTTCTCTGGAGAAGCTCAAAATCTAATGGAAGAGACAACATGCAATTACTATGTACAAACAAGCTACACACACACACACACACACATACACACACTAAAGTGGAAACAATGGAAAGAAGTCACTATTATTAAAAGGAATCAGGAAAGGCCTATTAAATTTGCATGTAGAAATAAAGAAAAAAACAACCTTGGCATCTCAAAACATTATTACAGGCTCAAATAATGAGCTGGATCAAATTAAAAAAAATCTGCAGGGATAGATGCAAAGTTCTAACCTTGGGTTCAAGAAGTCATCTATATTATTGTGGAATGGAAGAGACAGGTCTAAAGGGTAGAATATGTGGAAATGCCTGGCAATTTTAATGAATTGTGTTCAATATGCATGAATACTTTAACACGGAGACCCTCAAAACAAATAGCATCTTTAGTACTTCAGTGATTCAGTAAATTAACGAATTTATTAAAGAACAGTTATTAGGAGCTATGTGCTAGGCACTGTGCTAGGGATTCAAAGATATAAAGGAAACTGTCCCTGCCCTCAAGGAGCTTACTATCTAGACAACCAACATGTCCACATGTATAAGAGTGTATAGAATAGATAGAAAAGAAATAGAAGATAATTCCCAAGTCAGGGGAGGCACTAATAGCCAGGGATGTCAGGAAGGGCCTTATGTAGGTACTCAAGGGCCAACTGAGTGAGAGAGAACCTGGCTCTGTTATAATATTTTTTTCTTTTCTCTTAAAGGATCTTTGGTTATATCTAGCCCCTTGAAGGAACAGAGCTCAGGCTAGATTTTCAGGAGTGTTCCCCACCCCTGCCTGCCCACTTAAGAGAACACTGTTTCTCTGCTTGTTAGGGAGCTTTGTAAAAGGCCCAGGCTGGTGTCTGCAGCTGAGGTGAGCTTGGTTGTCTGGGGCAGGCTGGCCCAGAGCCTGAAACATCACAGCCTGACACCCTCCTCCTCCCTGTCAGTTCTCAAGAAGTGAGCCAGCTGAGTAAATGGAGAAGGGTGAAAGCCTGGGGGGAAAAAAAAAATAAAAGAAAGCCTCAGAGCCACTTCCCTGTGCTGTCCCCACACCCACATAGGAGAGTCCCCTGCAGGATCCAGCTGTCTGGCCAGATATTTACCACCAAGGAAAGGCAGAGGATTCCAACATTCACCATCACCGAAAACCTGGTGCTTAATGAGCAGGATGTTCAGAGGATTGAGGAGTAGACAATCAGACAGAGGTGCCTACATTCAGTTATTCCACTGCTTTCCACCTTACTTGACCTATTGTTGTGCCTACTTTAAGTAGGTCCTTTAGGGACTTTCTCAATTCTCCTAGTTTATTCTGTATTTGTATTGGTTCAATGGACATTTAAAACTGTGAGTAAGGCATTAGATTAAGACTTGGGGCGGGGATACAAAGATACATTAGACAGTGTATCTGCCCTTGAAGAGATTAGACTCTGTCAGGGGAGATATATCATGTGCACATATGACTAATCCAGAATAGAATGTAAGTTCGGATGAATTTCCGAAGGGAGTGTTAGGAGTGTCCCAAGGAGAGAGAGAAAGAAGAGAGGTCCCCTGTATCTTAGTGAATCAAGGAAGATTTTTGAAGTATAGCTTTTGGGGAAGATTTTAAAGTTACATATTATTTCAATAGTCAGAGATTGGGAGTGGGGAGTATTAAGCTGGCCTGGTATTGGTCAGGACATCTTTGTATTTATTAAGCAACTATTATGTGCCAGACACTTTGCTAAATACTGCCAAGGTTCTTAATTTGGGGTACAAGAACTTTAGAAAAGAAACTGATAACCACATTTCAATATAGTTGATTTCCTTTGTAATGCTATATGTTTTGTTATTTGCATTTAGAAAACATTATCATGAGAAGGGGTCTGCAGTTTTCACCAGATTGACGACAGGATGTTTGACACTGAAAACCTTCAGAACCCCTGCACTA
>JAQQSZ010002803.1:0-14637 GCA_028646595.1 Phalanger gymnotis
GGAACTCAAAGTTTTAAAAGAAGATGTTCAAAAAAATTTTTGCATGAAACTAGGAAATAAGATATACAGGCAATGGGGTATAAACATCTATCTTGCCCTACAAGAAATTAAGGGAAAAGGGGAGGGGGAGAAATGGGGTGACAGAAGGGAGGGCTGAGTAGGGAATGGGGCAGTCAGAATATATGCCATCTTGGAGTGGGGGGGGAGGGTAGAAATGGGGAGAAAAATTGTCATTCAAACTCTTGTGAAAATTAATGCTGAAAATTTAAAATATTAAATAAATAAATGATTAAAAACACAAAAAATGTAAAAAAATATTCTTCAGATAGGGCAGCTAGGTGGCATGGTGAATAGAGTGCCAGGTCTGGAATCAGGAAGATTTAACTTTGAGAATTCAAATCCAGCCTCAGATACTTCCTAGCTGTGTGACCCTGGGCAAGTCACTTCACTCTGTTTGCCTCAGTTTTGTCATCTGTACAATGAGCTGAAGAAGGAAAATGGTAAACTACTCTAGTATCCTTGCCAGGGAAGCCCCAAATGGGGTCACAGAGTCACATACAACTGAGATGACTGAACAACAAAAATCCTGTGAGGCAGCGAGTTCCCTGTCACTGGAGGGCTTCAAGAGTGGACCCATTGCTGAGGATTTTGTCGAAGCAATGCATGCTCAAGGTGGTAGTTAAGACTAGGTGACCTTTGCAATACCTTCCAACCATAGCATTATATTATTCTATGATACTTTCCTTTCTATGAATAACTGATTAGGCTGATATTTCTGTGGATGTTAGATTTAAACATTGTTGCATCAAATTGGAATATTGAAACCAGTAGAGTATAGTAAGCCTAATCACCACCATCGGCAGTCAGGATCCTACAATCTCTTACATTGGCCTGCCCAGAGGAACAAGAATGGACACTGGTGATGTCAAGGAAGCAGATGCTTCTGGGATTATTATCCATGGTTTTTACTCCCCGGCCTTCGGTGGGTCTTGTACCTAACACCTCAAGCATCTTATATCCCATTGTACAACAATACCATCTTTTCCCCAGAGTGGCATACAGCAAGCACATAGAAACACCACCAGAGATACTCAAGGAAAGCCACTCAGATAATGAAATTGGAGAGAGCTTCCATGTCTGCCCCAACAAGGCATCAGGTAGCACACACGTTCTCCTACATTCTCAAGTATCCAGCTGAATCCCCACAGTGGAATGAGCCAGAGGAATATGAGGGCAGAGGCCCAGGCTCTCCCTGCTTTCAAATTCCTACAGGCAGCCTTGGATGGGAGAGATCCTAGTACCCTCCTTTGGGCTATTGTAAGAGGCAACTTCCTTCTTCCTCCACAGATCAACTGCCCCACTTCTTCATTGTGGCAGCAGTTAGAGTCCATGTAAAGAATACCCACAATGCCTTGGAAAGTCCATCTGATGGGCTTCTAACCTTTTAAGGTATTTTATTCTTGCAAAGAACTAGGGTCTCACATCTAAGTATGTTCTAGAGTTCAGGATGTTAATTATCTGTATTTTAAATTAGCCATATCCTCCCTGGGTATAGTCCTCCTTTGATGCTTCATGGGGCACTGACTTCTCAAAGCAGAGAATAAGCCCTGCTTGGGTTTGCCAACCTGAAAATGCTTCTAGTATGATCTCATGAATGCCAGTGCACCATATGTCCTTCATCTGGGGATCAAATCAATTCCACAAGCATTTATTAAGCATCTACTACTTACCAGACACCTTGGAAGGTACTGGAAAACAAAGAAAAAGAAAACAATCTCTTCCCTCAGGAAGTTTACATTCTCCTAGGGAGAAATTGAGACATCCACACATAGGCTATTACACAATAATACAAAATAAAGTAAAGTAATTGTGGGAGAAAAAATTCCAAGAGGTAGAGGTGAGAAGGGAGACCACATTAGGCACAGATAAAGCCTGTGCAAAGGCAGGGAGGTGGGAGGTGGGATGGAGTCAATGAGGAACAACAAATAATCCATCTTAGCTAGGTCAAACATTGCATGAACAGGAATAAGATTCTGGATCAAGGTTCTGGAAAGGTAGATTGGAGCCAGACTGTGAAGGGCTTTAAATGCCAACCAGAGGGATTTTTATTTTATCCTAGTGGCAATAGGGAGCTACTGATATTTGCTGAGTGTGGAAGTGGCATGGTCAGATCTGTGTTAGTGAAATATCAGTTGGGTGACTACATGAAGGACGAATTTGGATGAGGCCCCATATACCCTCAGTGAGGCCCATCCCCAGAGGACTGACCAGTAGATAATGAAAGGTTTCAGCCCCACAGCTTGAGCATTCCATTCACTAAGAGGATCACAGTCTGGGTCTGCAGTAATAGCACCCACTGCCAGGAAATCTTTGTGCCTCAATGTCTCAACATCTAGCCAAGTCTCAGTTCCTGAACTAAGACTAAAGGGACCTCAAACCTCCAGTCATCAAAATATAAAGTTGCTGACACCTGGAGGAGTACTCAGGGTATCTGGAAGCAGGGAACCTTCTCACCTAAAGGCTTTGGCAGGAGTGACAAGGGGCTAATATGCAGCTAAAACTCCACCAATCATCTGTCATTTCAGAACTGTGTGGCCAAACCATTTGGGCTACTGCTTTCTGAAAGGACAAAGTGATCTTACAGAACCCCAGGTCTGACCATGTTGCCCCTCCACCCAAAACTCCAGTGGCTCCCTATCACATCCAAGATCAAATATACAAAAAAAAATCTCTTTGGCATTCAAAGCCCTTTGGAACCTGGCCCTCCCCCTTACCTTTCCAGGCTTCTGACACCTTCTACCCCCCATATACACTTCTTTCCAGTGGTATTGGCCTCCTTGCTAATTCTTAAACAATACCCTCCATCTTTAGACTTAGGATTTTCACTAGACAGGCCTGGAATGTTCTCTCTTCCTCATCTCTGTCTCTTGGCTTCCTTCAAGTCTCAGCTAAAATCCCACTTTGTATAAGAAATCTTTCCCAATCCCCCTAATTCTAATGCCTTCCCTCTTTTGAATATTTCCTATTTATCTTGTATATAGCCTGTCTGTACATAGTTGTTTGTGCACTGTCTCGCCTATTAGGTTATAAGATCCTTAAGCAGAAATATCATCTTTTGCCTTTCTTTATATCCTCAGTGTTGGCACAGTGACTAACTGCAACTCACTGGATTGCTCAAGGTGATTAGCAAAGATCTGATGAGTTCTAATTTAAGGATTTCTTTTCGACCTCAGACCAAAAAAGAAAGTCTAGTGGCCTTTTTGTACCATAAAGGCCCTGGTTAAAAGAAAAATTAAATTTAAATTCCCAAAAAATGGATCTTTAAGTTTCCCATGGGAAGGCCCTCATCCTGGGCTCTGATGGCAAATTATCTTGGGGCTCATCTGGACTGAAAATAAAGTCATTCTTTGGATTAATCTTTTCTGACCTTATGCCTATAATATGTTTATTGACTTTAATTTCAGTTTTTCTTGACCACGAAAATGCCTCCAAGATTCTTAGTCGAACAAAGAGGTATAATTCTGGTAAACTGGAAGAATTTGTTCGAGGAAACCTTGAAAGAGAATGTATAGAAGAAAAATGTAGTTTTGAAGAGGCTCGAGAAGTTTTTGAAAACACAGAAAAGACAGTAAGTACTTCCCACAAGCATCCTCTTCCCACTGTTCATGATAGTATGCAGTTGTTCCAATGTCCTCAAAGGGTCTGCCAGTAGAATTCGAGTCCTGGAGGGCGCCAGAAAAGTGGAAAGGCTTCAGAAGAAGAAGCCTAGTCAAACATGGAGAGAGAAGGAGACTCCCTGATGTATGGTTGGCCCACAAATGAAGGATTGGAGGGCAAGGGTAGGATCACAACAAGGAAAGGGTTCCAATCTATGTTGGAGAAAGGAGTACCCCTGTTGATGGAAGTACAGATCTGTACAAGTGAAGGGTAGGAGAACAGTTTAATAACCACATACCTGGGCAATGTAGATGTTGGAATATGGCGGATTTTGAATGTGACTGATTTCTTATGATATAAGACAGACGATTATATTTTAAACCATGTTTTAAAAAGTTGCCATTCATGATCTCAAAGGCAGACGGTGAAATCTTCTTCACTAGGGGTATGCTGCTAAACGTTTAACAACCAGTTCTCTGAAAAATGTATGCTCAGCACACTTTTACACTTAATCTCGTTAGAAACATTTTCTCTGTCACTTTCTTGAGCCTAAAACAATCAGCAAAACAAATCAAGCCCTGATTTGTAGTGTTTGATGATTTCCAAGGTATAAATTTAAGTATCTGCTCTCAGGATCTGGTAGAATCCTGCTGTAGCTTATCTTCCTCACCTCCAATCCTGAGGTTAGAATTACATGTTATCAGATATGGTCACAGTATCAGCAATCATTTTGTTTAATGATTTTCTTTATGACAAGGGAGAGATCCATTCCATTTGAGGAATATATCAGAAATGAATGCAATTTAAAAACCAAAAGCACCAGTAAAAGCTGTTTTAAATCTATAAAGAGATAAGTAGCATCACCATTGATTTTCCTCTATTCCTTTCTTTTCTCTTCATAGACTGAATTTTGGAAACAGTATGTGGGTAAGTATCAATTTCATCTCACTGTAAACAAATGTGATATATACATATATATATATATATATATATATATATATATATATACACACACATATGGTATCTGTCAAAAGGGTTGCTGAACCATCAGGGTATCTGTCAAAAGAGTTGCTGAACCATCAGCCTCATTCAGGCTGTGACCCAGGTTTCAAGGGTGAGGCCCTTCTGGGAGGTCTTACTTCTGCTGGAGGTCTTCTGAGAACTGGGACAGGGGTACCTCACTTGATTCTGGTCAGGAGTACACATATTAGTATCTCCTTTTACAAATGAGGAAGCTGAACTCAGAGAGGTGGGGTCACACAGCTAGAAAGTGAGGGAGCTAGAGGTCACACCCAGTACTTCTAAGTCTGAAGTTCCATGCTTTTTAACTCCAGCCTTGCCACCTCCTCTCATGGGCACTGTTATAACCTGGGTGAAGAGCAAGAGACAGGGGAAGGGATGGACATTACAAGCAAGATGCTATACTCACTCGTCCCATTTGCCAGCATTATAATCAGTCAATATGCTTTTATTAAATGCCTACTATGTGGGCAGCTAGATGCCTCAGTAGATAGAGTGTGGGTCCAGGAATCAGGAAGACCTGAGTTCCGATCTGGCATCAGACACTTACTCACTAGTTGTATGATCCTGGGCAAATCACTTAACCTTGTTTGCCTCAATTTCCTCATCTGTAAAATGATCTAGAGAAAGACATGGCAAACTACTCCAGTAACTTTGCCAAGAAAACCCCAGATGGAGTCACAAAGAGTCTGACATGACTGCCAAAGGACTAAACTAAGACCAGGTGATGTGTAGGACACAAAGAAAAGCAAAAGGCAGTTCCCACCCTCCAGGACCTCACAATCTAACGGGAGAAACAATAGGCAAACTATGTACAAAGAAGCTAAAGACAAGATAAATAGAAAATACGGGAAAGGCACTAGAAGGGGGAGTTTTAGCTAGGACTTAAAGGAAGCAAGGAGGCTGGATTGAAGAGGCCTGGGAGGCAGCCAGAGAAAATACAGGAGGGGGAGGGGCTTGATTCAGAATGTTGGGAAGTTTTCCTTGGAGAAGCAGGTCAAACCCCTTCTAGACAGGCCCAGAAGCTAGGTGGAGCCAAAGAATGGGAGTTAGACCTAGGACTCACCAAGACCTGATTTCAAAAGTTGCCTCTGACACTTCTTAATTGTGTGACCCAAGCAAGTCACTTAATCTGTCAATGCAGGTAAACTATAGCACAAACCTCACAGGCAAATGAAATTGTTTAATTTAGGTAACGCTTTGCATTTCAATGGCTATTGCTACTATGGCCATTACTCTCACATGGGTATGATCTTTCTCTTTTCTTTCACTACCTCCAAGGGAAGCCAAGGCCCAAACGCAAATGCAAAGCCTAGATGCCCCAGGACTCCAGCCTCAGTCCTGCCTTAGGCACACGCCTAGGAATTGTGGGACTCTGAGCAGGATACCTAAGGTCTCTGTACTTCAGTTTCCTTATCACTTCATGGAGCAGTAGACAGAGTCACCAATAATCAGACGAGAGGCCAGGGTTCTAGCCTCATTTCAGTTACCAATTAATTAGCAGTGTAATCTTGTACTATCCTTGGCAGGCAGGGACCTTGAGTCCTGCCTCAGATACTTACCAGCTGTGTGACCTTGGAGAAGTCACTGAACCTTTTTCAGTGGCTGGAACTTAACGAGAGCTGCCATTTGTATAGTCCCTTGTAGCTTACCTAGAGCACCTAAACACATTTCATTGGTGCTTTACTGCAACCTGGGAGGTAGGTACTACAGGCATTATCTCCATCTGACAGATGAAGAAGCTGAGATCAAAGAAGATAAACTGACTTGTAAGTGGTCACATAAGTACTAAGTGCCAGAGATTAAATTCGAACTCAGATGTTGTTGTCTCCAAGCCCAGCACTCTAGTCACTACATGCCCCGCCCCCATCCCTCTCAGGAACTATCTCTGAATCACCTCCCAAAGTCATCGTGAGGATGGAAGGAGGTAAATATATTGGTACTTAGCCACTGGAAGGAAGATTTGGGTTGCCATTCTATCTTTGACATATACTGGCTATATGACCAACCTCTCAATGCCACCAGGTAAAGACTCTCTGAGACTTTAAGTTACAGTTTTCTTATTTTCATTGGTGGAGGGATATTTCACACTGGGAGTTCCCCGAGCCTATGAAAATGTAGGTTCAGCCCCCTATCCTTATCCCCATTACAGAGGCAACATAGTATAGTGGATAGAGAGGGACTCAGAGCCAGGAAGAATTGGGTTCAAGGACCACCTCTGAAACATACTGGCTACTGATTCTGAGCAAATCATTTAATCTCTCCATGCCCCCAGCCAACTGGCCAAGACTATACGTTTCAGGACAGGTTGTAGAGGGAGTTTCCTCCCCTGGGAGTTCCCTTTAATCAATGTAAACACAAGTCTAGTGCCTATTCCCATTAGGGATTAGCTGCCCCCACCCCCATTGGCGCTCACTTTCCTTCTCTGCAAAATGAGGCAAGCTGATCTACAAGGCCCCTTCCAGCTCTGCCCAGCTCCGACTCCATGACTGTTTATCCAAACATAGTTTTTCCATAAAGACCAACTTAGCAGCTCTCAAGATGAATGTCTCACTTGGCATGATTCTAGTGGCCTGTCTTCTTTGACCCCTCTTAACCTTTAGCTCTGCCTAACCCCCAGCAAACCCCAATAAGCCCCTAAGGGAAGGCTGAAGGCAAGATGAAATGCCACTGGCTGCCAGGCCCTGTTTCAGCCAACGAGTGGCTGCATAGCTGGCTTGAAGCCCAGGCCCTTCACTGCAACATCTTCAATAATTCAGAGGAGTCAGCCCATAATGGAAAGTGCTAGCAGAGTTTGTTTGGAAACAAGTGCCCAAAATTGCTGAGAATATAAACCAGTGCTATCATCTTTTGGTGTTGCTCTCCTGCAATCGAAAGAAATTAGAGTATTTGGACAAACATGTGCTGGGACAACCAGCATAGGGGAATGTGGTCACATAATTGGGGTGAATGGTTTTTCCCTGAGGAAGGAATGATAGTCCTTGTGTTGGGCCTACAGTGATGGGGCAAGCATTTGTAGCAAGGAAGGCCATTTGGCAACAGCAATCCAACCAGCACAGCACCGGGAGCCATATGGGGGGAAAAGGGCATAGGGATAAAAAGTAAAGTATGGGTTAAGAGCACAGGGTGAATGGAAGGGGATGGGGGGAACAACATGAGGTAGGGTGAGAAAGGCAAGGTGGTGTGAGACCAGAGAAGTTCTTGAACACCAGATACAAGTTTGAACCTTCCTTACCAGAAAATAGGGAGCCATTGAAGATTTTTCAGCAGAGTAATATGAACAAATCAATACAAAAGAATAACTATTCTGACAATGATATGAAAGAGAGGTTAGAAGGAGAAGACTGTGGGCAAATCACTTCGACTGTCTATGCCTCAGGGGCCTCATCAGTAAAATGACAGGGCTGGACTAGTTGATGCCTGAGGTCCCTTATGATCCTATGTGTGACAAGTTCTGGGCAAGTCCCTTCACATCCCTGGTGAAGGGGTGAGATGAGATGAATTCTCAGGTCCTTTTTAGCTCTAGATCTAAATCAGTTTTCTCATCTGTAAAATGAGGAGGTTGGACAAGATGTCCTCAAAGGTCCCTTCCAGGAGTAAAGCTATGATCCTATAATCCTACGATCTGTAAAAGAGTGACAATAGTACAAGCATGTCATGATGAGGGTGGGTACTAGGGTGACAGCAATGGGAATAGGGAAGTGGAGGCAGAAGAGAGAGGTGCTTGGGGGATGACATTAGGGAGAGGGAATCTATAGCACCCAATAACTGACGATACAAAAACTTATGGTGAAGGAAGACTCAAAGGTAACCCCAGGTTTCGGCCATGGGAGACTACACATACAGGGATGCTAAACACAAAAATAATAGAGCCAGAAGGAAGAGTGGGTTTAGAAGGAAAGATAAGGAGCTTAGGTTTGGGACATAAGGAGTTCGAGATGTTGCTGAGACATCTTCATGAAGAAGGCTGTAGGCATTTGGAAATTTTGGTTTGGAGTGCAGAAAGGGCAAGGCTAGAGACCAGTTTGGAAATTCCCAACTAAGGGGTGGTAGGTAATGCCATGGGAGTAGATGAGATTGACAAAGAAGAAACTGTGGAAAGAAATGCAAGCTGATGGCAAACCTTTGAGGACCACCTATATTACGGAGTTGAGATAGAAAACAAGGAGCTAATGAAGGATAGCAAAAAAGTAGTTGGAGAAGCAAATGGAGAACCAGGAGAGTGAGATGTCTCAGAGACCAAGGAAGGAGAGAGTAGTCAGCGAGAATGGACAACAGCGCAAAATGCTGAAGAGATCAAGAAAGACAGAGCCAAACAAAGACCACGGGATTTAACTATTAGATCATTGGTGACCTTAAAGAGAGTACTCAGTAAAATGGTGAAGGTAGCAGCTGCTTTGCAATGGTTTGACGAGTTGAGGGCAATAAGTATAGATATTTAGCAGTAAATAGGAAGAAAGAGATGGAACAGTAGCTGGACAAAATAGGAGGGCCAGAGGAAGATTTTTATTTAGGACTATATGTCTATAGATCGACAGGAAAGAGCCAGTGGCAAGGGAAAGATTTAATATGCATGTAGGAGGGATGGGTGCTAGAGCAGTGTCCTAGAGAAAGTAGGGGGGAATGGGATTGAGGGCATAAGTGATGGAGTCAACCTGACTAATAGTGGAATACATATTCTTCAACTGAAAGGAAGAGGAGAAAGGGTGAGGATTCTTAATTTCGAGGAATGGAACAACAGGCAGCTATCCCTAAGCTGATGAACTGCTTTGCCCCTAGCCAGAGTGGTTCCTCATTAGACAGACACATATAATCCAGACTTCCTAGCTTAGTACCGGCTGCCAGAGATGGTGTTCCCCTAACATAGTCTTTAATGACTCAGGACTAACCACCTCCATGCTAGGATGAGGCATGAGAAGAGGACTTTAGTGGAAGAATATGAAAAAAGCTCTAGTAAACCAGATTTCTTGTCGTTACCCTTTCTCTATCACCTTCACTTTTCCTTATCTTTCAAGCTACCTATATCTCTATATTAATAACAAGACCCTAAGTCTCAAGCAACCTGGCTAATACTTGAAAGTCTAGGTAAAAGTACTGTACATGAATGAACAATCTCTACAAGATAAGAAATATTGTATAGCAGTACTGGATTCAGACTCACAGCACTAGAGGGAGATCGAGGTATGTATGCATGTGTAGGGAAGAGGAGGTCTTAATTCTCCATGGGGTCAAATACAAGTCCTTTATATGTCCTTTACAGTGTAAATAAAGCCTTGTGAACCAAATGACTTGTAAGAAGAGCTGGTGGCTACCCTTGGGAGAATGTCAGCTGCTGAAGCATCCCACCTCTGACATTCTACTCTCATCCTCAGGATATGTACTGTCCAAATCCAAAGCTTTTCTCACCATACTAGGCTACCCTTCATTCCTCGAGGAATTCTCCTAGAAGCTCCAAAAACATTGAGATCATTAATGTCTAAGGGCAACTACCTTATATTTTAACTCAGCAGTTCTATCTTGATGCTGAATATAGGCTCCTCTCCTCTCTGCACTTGGGAGTCTGAAAAGTAGAAGTAGGTTCTGTGTGCAGCTTCTCTGCTAATTCAGTATGTTATTCTTTCTATCTCAAAGATGGTGATCAGTGTGAGTCCAATCCCTGCTTAAATGGAGGTGTGTGCAAGGATGAAATCAATGCCTATGAGTGCTGGTGCCCAAGGGGATATGAAGGAAAGAACTGTGAATTAGGTAAGTCAATACTGTCCACGATTGATTCCTGTTGAAAAATTGCTTAACACACAAAATGGGCAAATAAAACATTTTCATTCTCAGGACATTTTTTTACAATGTTTATTTTCTGCTTTCTAAAACATCAGATACATTTGTAAGGGCCATGAGGTAACTGCCTAGAACCACATTGTCATTGTGGTGATACACAATGACTCAGAGGCTACACTTAGGCCAAAAAGGTAGCACTGGAAGTGACAAAAGACCTAGCCCTCTAACTGTCTGCAAGCTACCTCTCCACCAAAACCACAGGACAGGAGAGGAAGACTACTGATTGTTGGCCATTAAGATGGCCTTGGAGGAATTGGACTTGTCAATTCAGCTCAACTCAATTCAACAAACATCTATTAAATGCCTACTATGTGCAAGGCACTGTGAAGATGATAATACTCCAATGGATCAATCTCTTCAATGCAAGCATTTCCTCCAAAGAAGCAAATTGCAACTCATCGATGACTACCCATCATGCCTTACTGTTCTCCATGTCTTCCCATAAGTTCAGATACTCAACCTGCCAGGGGACCTTCTTTGCATTCTCTTCACATCACAAAGGTATAAATGGAGCTCCAAGGGGGTCCAGTGGTTATCCCTCACTCTTGCCATCTTCTTATTCTCTCATACATTTCTTGGATGACATCCTTTATAATGTTCTCCTGTGTAATTCCTTGCTAGTTATATACTACTGTTTGTTCCTGACCATCATGCACTTCTCCACCGTGCTAAGGATGCAAAGACAAAAGTAACAAGTAGTCATGCCCACAATAAGCTTACATACAATTCAATTCAATTCTACCAGAATTTGCTTTCTCTGTTCCAGGCACTACGATAGGTGCTGGGAATACAAGGCAACAGTGATGAGCACCTCTGGCCTCAAAGAGCTTCCATTTGCCTGGTTCCTTCTGGAGGTCCTTCTCTACTAAGAGCAGAGAATCAGATAGATTCTTAACAAACTTTAGTCATTACCTCCTGGAGTCATAGAAAGTGCCAATGGGGAACTGCTTTTTCGGACAAATTTTATGACTACCCCTCCCTCATCCAGCTGGCTATGGTCACATAGAACCAAGGAAACTCATATTTGAATTCAACTAGGTGGACCAGTGCCCACTTCTGTATACCATCCAAGTCTTCCTCACCAGACCATTTTGCGTGATCTTTTCATGGAGAAAATCAATCTAGTCATCTATATTTCACCAACATACTTACCTATAGGGCATCTTGCCTCTGGAATTATAAGACTGAGGTTCCTATCCCACTTCAGATGTTTAATATCTATATGACCCTAGAAAAGTCACTTCCCCAGCCCAAGCCTCAGTTCCCTCAACTGTAAAATGAGGTGTTAAACTACATAGGTTCTGAGGTCCCTTCCAACTCCATACCTAGATGCCAAGATCCTATGACCATTATCAACAACCTCCTTCGGCCCTACCCCCAACTTCAGTGCTAATTGTATCCTGAAAAGCTCTGGGTGACAGGTTAATCCAACAAAAACCACAAGTTCCTTGGCTTGATGTTTACCATCTCCAGATGAAGCTGGGATTGTGCTTGTGGAAGGAATCCAGCGCTCATAAACTATTCCTTTTCTTCTCTAAAATTCAAATAGAAGAAAGGGAAAAGACCTGGGCCTAGTGGATGTATAACATCACAGGCTTCATGGCTCTAAAAGAATAACACACAATCCCTAGGCCTGAGATGAGCAAACCTAAGAAGCCACATAAGCTAAAAAGAGCAAGCAAATGAAAGGGATGAAGACATGGAGGTGACTCCGGTTTGTGTGGGGAGCAGAACCAAACCAGGAGCCACAGTCAACCATAACGGCGCCAAGAGATCTGTCGACAATGAAAGTAGAACCTGAAGATTGTCTCTCTTCAAAACATGCCCTTCCTTGCCCCCAGATCAAAAGGAATACAACATTAGGCAAAGGGAACAGGAAGGAAAAGAGCTAAGGAACAAGGAAGGCCGGCTGGCTGAGCCGTGACGTTGTTGGTTCTCTGAATCCCAGCTTCGAGCCCATTCTTGCAACATTAAGAGCTGCTAAATTCTGCAGTGGTAGAAAACAGATCCTAGTCTTTCATTTATATATTTATTTAATTATTTATTTATGGGGGGCGGGGCAGTTGGGGTGGAGCTCAATCATTTCAAATTCTAGCTAGCAGCATTCACCTGAAATGCACTTATCCCTGCTCTAAAATGGCCCAGCCTAATGCAGTTCCCCTTAAGGTAGAAACAAGAAGAAATCTTTGAAGTAGTTACTTATTATCAGCTTAAATAATGAAAGCCTGGGAGCTGAGGGAATAACCCAATTACGCATTCAATAAAGAAAGCATAATTGAAACTGGTCCCTAGCATTAAATATTCCTAAATGACTTTATCATCTCAAAAAAAAAACCTTTGGGGGCTCAAGGGAAAGCCAGTGTAATTGCTGGCTCTCCTGGGGCCTGTGGCTAGGCTGGACTCAGAGCCTGTTCTCAGCTCAGCAAGTTACAAGTTTGGACGTTTTTTAATTTATTTTTTTTTTACTTCGAAATTTTGGTTTTGTTCTGAACTTTTAGCAAACAGCAAGTGAAATAATCATTTCCTTTCCCAAAGTTGAACTGAAAAAGAGAATTGTACATGAAACTATGAATCACTGGAGTATACAGCTGGCTTTTCTTTTTAAATATAGAATAAATTCAACATGCAATTTTGAGAGTCGTCCTGCTTGTTTATGATTCTTTCTGGCCTTCTGTTCTCTTTCTATGCATTTTTGTTTTAAAAAATGCTTTAATGACCTGCTTTCCTTTTGCTTCCTTTTGGGAGGAGGGGGTGCCTCACCCCTACCCTCAATCTGAACTAAAAAACAAACAAATAAACAAACTCTTGCAACAAATAGTCAAGCAAAATAAATTCCCACTTTAGCCATATCTGAAAACATAAGTGTTTTTCTTCATCTTCAGTCCTTCACCTCTGGTTGGAGGTTTTGAAAAGGAGCTCAAAGGGAGCAAATCACTTCTCATCTTTAGGCCTCAGTTTCCTCATCTGTACAATGAAGAAGTTGGCTCTAGGGCCTCTTCTAGCACTAATATCTTCCCAGTCTATATAGTATTTTTAACAAAATAATAATAAAAGCATATCTACATGATCCACAGAAGCACAGAAATAAGTATATTTTTATCAGGCTTAACTAAGGCAGGAAGGCGATCAGGCTGGGGTAATGGATGATACAGATGATACCTTTTTTTTAACTTTCTTGAGCTTTTCCTTCCCACCTCCCCCTGGGCCTCTGCTCCCCTTCTACAGAGGAAGATGCAACGAGGCCCTGAGATCACTGCTGTACCCTGGCCAGCAGATCCACAGAACTACAAATGCTGAAGGTTGGAAGGGACCTAAGAAATAATCCACTTTAACCCCTTCCTGGAGGAAATCCAGGCTCTTCATTAATCAGATACTCTGAGTGGGAAAGTGGCTTGCCCCCAAATCAGAGGGTTATGGATTTAGGCTTGGAAAGGACATTAGAAATCACCTAGAGACTGGATTCTAGTCCAGCTCCTTCATTTTACAGTCAACGTAACTAAGGCCGAGCACAGTTCAGGGTCAAGGTCACACAGCTAGCCAGTAGCAGAGCCAGGATTCAACCAGTCTAGTGTCTGCTGCCATTGCATGGGCTTTCCTGTACCCCCACCCCCACCTCCACAACTCCCTTTAAAGAGTGTTCATTTTGTTCAGTTGTTTCAGTCATATGCCCGACTCTTTGTGATCCCTTTTGGGGTTTTCTTGGCAAAGATCCTGGAGTTTTATTGCCATTTTCTTCTCCAGCTCATTTTATAGATGAGGAAACGGAGGCAAACAGGGCAAAGTGACTCGCCCAGGGTCACACAACTAGTTAGTGTAGGAGGCCAGATTTGAACTCAGGAAGATGAATCTTCCTGTCTCCAGGCCTAGCACTCTATCCACTGCCGCACCATCTAGCTGCCCACCCTTTCAAGGGTACAGAGCTCATAATCCCTCAACCAGCTAAGAAGGGTAGATATTTCATAACATACAGACAAATTAACACTTCTTTCAAATGTGGCATTTCTACTTCAAATATGAAGACTTCCACTCTTCTAAATGGTGTTACTTTTTCTACATGTTGGGGGCGGGGGGAGTGGATGACAGGTCATGAGAGTTGGGAATTAGGTAGATCCTGCTAAATAAATA
>JAQQSZ010002804.1:0-14637 GCA_028646595.1 Phalanger gymnotis
TCTAGGGACTTCCTCTCCAGGGTCATTGAGAAAAATATGAGATATCTTCTTTTAAATCGCTGGCCACATAGACTCCTCTCCAAGCTCCTCTCCATACGTACTTCCTAATGATTGTTTTCCTTTGGAAGCAACATTGGCTTTCTCTGTGCATGAGCTGTCCCTCGTGCCTGGAACACATTCCCTCCATACCTTTGCCTCTTGGTATTCCTCATTGTCTTCAAGGCTCAGCTCAAGTTTCACCTTCTACATGAAACCTTTCCTGGTGCCCCCTGGCCCACCTGGGTCTGTGCCTACCTTACCTTCCCCCAAACTGGCTAATATCTAGAATGATTATGAGTATGCTGGTCTAGTTGGGAGCGTAAGTCAAGTGACTTGGATGTCTTACTTATTACCTGAGTGATTTTAGGCAAGTTACCATTCTCTAGGCCTCAGTTAAAGAACTTTATTCTATGAATAAAGTTTCATAGAAATTAAAAGTTGGATTAGATGTGCTTGAAGGGCACTTACAGCTCTAACTATAGGATTCTATGATCCTTATGGTCACATGCCCACAACCATGCCATACTGTGTCTCCTGACCACATGTCTTTGTTTTTCCAGTGACCAAAACAGTGCCTGAAATATAGTAGATGTTTAATAAAAAGTATTTGATAATTAGTTGATTTTCCTGTCACTTCAGATTCATTTCCCTATGCATCTGCATACATCCTCTTCCTTGTTCCACCCAGGATTGACATTGGTAACAATGAGAAGATAGGCACCACAGAACTTGGATTCTGTTGCTATGGAATTGGAAATCCAGTCTTCATTGAGGATTCTAGAAATGTTCCATTAGAAAGAGACAATCGATCAATATTTATTGAATGTCTACTAGGTGTTTAGCCAGGACTGTGCTGGGAGTTGAGGGGAATACAAGGAGAGTTTAAATGTGTCTCGGCATCCTTGAAGAACTTATTGGAGAAAACATTGTCTTGGGCCGAGGCTGGTAAAAACAAATTTTAGGGTTACTTTGAGTTTTCCTCTAATTTGTAGCCATTAGATTCCTTGTTTTAATACAGTCTTACCCTAAAGTATTCCAATTCCTCTTGTGTGTTTTAGACCTTTATTTAATATAACTTAATTGTAAAGTAAGGATATGCCCCTACTTTGGCTTACTAGTCATTTCTTTGCATTTATGAGGACAGATTTGGATTTTCTGTGCCTGGTGAGAACCTGAACCAGACAGCTTTGTAGCTATGGAGTTGGCTACATGATTTTTTTTCTCACAAAAGAGAATGTGCTTTTATTGTTTGAACTATTGATGACTGCTTCTCCCACTCCATTGGCTTGCAAAAGAGAAGTGGGATGGTCAAGCTGAGATGTTGTGGGTTCGGGTGAGCCCAGGAATGGATGGGTAAGCTTTGAAGTCCCAGGACTTCTTCAGTAGCTCTCTAATTAGAACGGGAAAAAAATGAACACAATAGGCATTTAACTAACACTTGGCTATTGGTTAAAATATTAGCAAAGGAACATGTTAATAGGTAATATGAGGAAGTATGGAAAAAGATTGAACAAGGGGAGAATAGAATAGGGAAGATGAAACCAGAAATAAAGAACTGAAAAAAAAAAAGTGATGTTACGGACAAAAAAAAAAAAGACTTGCTGCTCTGCAATTAGAGTGGGTGATAGGGAAGGGAATGAGAATATATGGATATAGATATAGACATAGATATAGTACCTACTATGTGCCAGGCAGTATGCAAATGATTTTTATTTGATCCTCACAACAATCCTGGGAGGTAGATGTTGTTATTAACACCATTTTACAAATTAAGAAACTGTGAGACAGAGGTTGAGTGACTTGACCGGGTTCACATACCTGGTAAGTGTCTGAGGCTAGATTTGAACTCAAATCTTCCTGACTTCAGACCCAGCACTTACCAGATACTGTTGTCCTTTGACAGAATCAAATCCATGTTCTTCAAAGGTGGACGATTTTATTTGTACATATCACAGCTTTACTTCAATTCAATTCAACAAGCAGTTTGTTAAGCACCTACTATATGTCGGTCTCTTTACTAGGCACTGAGGATATGAAGATTAATGAAACAAAGGCAAAAATGAAACAATCTTTGCCCTCTACGTGCTTACATTCTATCAGGAGGAAACAACATCTGCACAGAAAACTGAACACAAAATATATATGCTATAACTACAAAATGATTTAATGTCAGTGAGTTCCTAGCATCTGGAAGGATCGATATAATCCTGGTATGGGAGGGGGCACTTGAGATGAGCCTCAAAGGAAGCTTGTGCTTCAAAGAGGTAAGGAGAGATTGTATTGCAGTTATGAGGGACAGCGTGGACAAAGGGGCAGAGGTGGGAGATGGACTGTCATATATAGAAAAAGCCAGTGGGCCACTTTGGATGGACAATAGAGTGTTTGAAGGAAAGAAATATTCAATGAGCTTGGCATGGTTGGCTGAAGTCAGATTGTGAAGGTCAATGATAAAGAGAGTTTGTATTTTATCCTAGAATTGGGAATCACTGGAGCTTCTTGAGGGGGGAAGGGCACAGATGGCTCCATGCTTGAGAGATATCAATTTGGCGGCTATGTCAGATCGAATTGAAAAAGGAAGAGCGAGAGGCAGAGAGGCTACTATCATAGCAGATCTGGGATTTCAGTCAAGGTCCTTGGACCCCAAATCTCATTTTCTTTTGCCTTTCCTACATGGCTTCTCATAGGAAAGAGGCAGGAAACAAGTTGCTCTCCACCATGTTTCAGGATTCTTTGATGTGTATTCATTAGCATAGGCCTTGACTATGTGGAAACTGGAAGAAAAGTTTTTTTTTTTTCATGTGCTAAGCAGCAAAGAGGTTCTTTCTTTAGAATGTTATATGAGAATTGAAGAGATCTGTGGTGGATAGAAGTGATGCAACAAGTAATAGCATAGTAGAGTGTTGGAGCTTTATATAAACTTAAAGACCATCTAGCCCAACCTTCCACCCAAAGCAGGAATCCTCTTCATAATAGGCTTCTGTTTCAATGCTTCCAGGTAGCATGGGGGTACTTGGAATCATTAGACCTGAGCCCAGGTCTTGATTTAGTAGCTGTGTAATCATGGAAAAACCATCGACTATTTCTGAATTTCAGTATCTTTGCCTATAAAATGGAGATAGTGTTTTCAATCTCATAGGGGGGATTAGAGGAAGATTCTTTATAAACCATGAATAATTATATAAATGTCAGCTACTAGTCCAGTGACAGAGGATTTGCTACTTCAAGGACCAGCCAGTTCACTCGTTGGACAACTCTAATTGTTACAAAGCTCTTCATTATTTTTGGAAATGGCTGAACAAGCTGTGGCATGTGAATGTGATGGAATATTAGTGTTCTGTAAGACATGAGGAAGGAGATGGGTTTAAAAAAACCTGGGAAGACTAATATGAATTGCTGCGAAGTGAATTGAGCAGAACCAGGAGAACAATTAACACAGTATTAGCAATATTGCAAAGATAATCAACTGTAAAAGACTTAGCAACTCTGATCAATACAAAGATTCACCATGGTTCTAAAGGATTCATGATTAAAAATACCATCCAGCTCCAAATAGAGAACAGATGGACTTTGAGTAGAGTGTGAAGTATGGTTTTTGTCTTTCTTTTTCTAATTGTCTTCTTTCCAGAACATCTCTAATGAGGAAATTTGTTTTGCATGGCCATATTTGTAATTGTTTTGTATTTCTTCCCTTCTCAATGACCGGGGGAGGTAGAAAGAAGAGGGAGAGAATCTGCAAGTGAAAATCAAATAAAATTGGGTGGAATAAAACCCTTCAAAACTCTTTATTATGAAATCATATTGTTTTATAGTGGGAAAGAACCACAGATAATCAAGCATGTATATTGAAGTGAAATGTACATCCTTGTAACTATCACCCATTTGCCATGAAGCAAAAAAGATTGTCTATTTGTGCCTTTGTTTGACTATCTTTGACATTTTTTTTGCAAATATACAATATTCTGCCACCTCCAAGACTTCTCTTTTCTAGACTAAAACCTCTCCAGTTTCTTCATACAACATGGCTTCTAGTCTAATCCTCTCAATGTCCTGGGTGCCCTCTTTTGAATGCTCCCTGGTGTGTCATTGACCCTCTTAAAATGTGACAATCAGAACCGAGCCCAAGAAGGACCAGGAGTCAGACAGCCTGGGTTTTTGTCCCTGTTGTGCTACTGACTGGTTGTGTAACCTTGATCAAATCATTTCTCCTCCACTGTGTCTCAGTTTTCTCATTTGAAAATTGATGGAGTCGGATTAGGTGATGCAGGTAAGGTCCTTTCTAGGTGGAAAATGCCAGTTTTAATTCCAGTTCTTATTTACTTCTCCAGATTTGGTTTGACAAGTGCAGAGGTTGGAGGGGCTGTGGTATCTCTTGATTTTCTTTCTATTAACATCTTGGAATCCTTTAGCAGCCATATCATACTGTTGGCTCCTATCAAGCATTTAGGCAGTTAGAATGTCCAAATCATTTTTTCATATTAATCGCTGTCATTAGGCCATCTTTAAAGAAGTCTCTTCATCCTTCTTTCTTCTTAAGCTTGTCTAGCAGAAATCCTTTATCTGGTAAGGAGATCTCTAGCACTGTCTCATATCCACAAACTTGGCTGTATGTCTAGTCTAGGTAACTACGACATCACCCGGCACATGTATGTAAAGGAGGTTACAGATAGACAATCGATTGTACATCATAGAATTTAAAGCTTGAAAATACTTTCTCCTCCTTTGTAAATTTATTCAGGATATTCCTTGTGCTTATGACAGCTTCCTTTAAAGTGTCAACGTGTCACAACAGATGCGGTGTTTGAGTTTGTCATCAGGATAACTTAGTTTACAGGATTACTCTGGACATGTCTCAACCTTTCTGATCCTCAGTTTATTCAATGAAAAGTGTAAATAAGACACTTACTGTATCAACAATCTTCTAGCAGCTGCTATAGGGGTGTAAGACCCACCAACAACCAGCATGCAGAAAGCTGCCAACATAGGTTCTTTGATCTCCTTTTCGAAGGAAAGCAACTTTAAGGGGTTAACAGTTTCAGTTTAATAGAACATACAGATATCAAATATTGTTCACAGTTTGGTGGAAAAGTTCAGCCCCCTGAACTTCAAGGCAAATACAAATAGAAATTACAAATATCAGCAGACAGACCTTGTCTGATTCAAATCACAATACATAGTTACCAGAGAAGAACCAACATCTGGGTTGCAAAGCTCGGAGGCAGTTGCAGCTTGTCCAGAGTCTCAACACTCCTTCCATGAGTGTGCCCCAAAAGTCAAATGCCAAGCTCCCCTCAATTATATCCTGTTCAGAGCCCTGAGGGCTCTGACCTCACTCTGGCTGGGTACGTGAAAGTTCCTCATCCTTAGTATCACATCATGTATAATTCAATGACTCCCTGATTGTCTTAATGCTGAGAAACACTCCAAGACAAGATTCCACTTTATCTGCCCCATTCAAACAAAAGCCAGAATCCTTAAAGGCATTTAAGAGAAGAACAGCAAAAAAGTCCCACCTTAATTACTATTACACTTACATACATGCCCCGTAGAGCTGTTAAGGGACTTAAATTAGATTATTTACTTTGAAAATCTGTATGTGAGCTATTATTATAAAATGTCAGCTATCATTACTACCATCCTTGTTATTTTATTCCATGGTGGGGAAGAAATAAGCTCCAAGTGGGCTACTTTGAGCCAAGCCTTAGACTAATATCCTATCAGACACTAATTTGGGGACATGATGTTTGGGGGAATTATTTTCTGCATTTACCATTTATGAATGTTTCCTAGCAATTGCAGAGGACTTCAATTATCACAAGAGCATGGTCCTCTAAGTCAGATACTTTACAAAAGCCCCCTAAATTCCATATGGTACTGTATTGCATTTAAAAGAGTCTGACGTGACACAAACATCTAATCTGTGCTGAGTGATTGGGATGATGCAGTGTGGTGTAGTTGTTATAAGGTCCATTAAACAAGGACTGCTCTGATTCATTTCATACTGTCTGGCTTGTGGTTTCTATGGCCCTTATTGTTATGTGTATAAGGATATGTTTGCTTCTTAGAATTTTGTAACTGCAAGTGCATTATCTCCTTTGGGGTGTGTAAACAAATTGGTATTGCTTGCTAGAAAATAGATGTATGTATACATTCCTTTCTACATAGCTATATTAATAATTAAGGCCTCTTTCCCCTTGTTAGGACCTTTGTGAAAATAGTTAATATTTATGTAGTGCTTTTAAGGTTTTCAAAATGCCGTACAGATATTATCTCATTTGGATTGGGAGCTTATTCCTCCTCCTCTATAAAATCTGAGTCAGTATTAATATGTAGGATTCTAGAGGAAAGAGACATTCATAAGCACTTCCACTAGGCCTTTGATACTCACTCTAAGAGAACATCTCAAGGCCACTGTGGCCCTGGCCAGTGGAGTGTATAACTATACATTTTTAACTATTTGTTGTTTAGTCATTTCAGTCATGTCTGATGCCTTGTAACCCCATTTTGTGTTTTCTTGGAAAAGATACTGGAGTAGTTTGCCATTTCCTTCTCTAGCTTATTTAATGGATGAAACAGGATTAAGTGACTTGTCCAGAATTACACAGCTAGTAAGTGTCCGAGGCCAGATTTGAGCTCAGGAAGATGAGGTTGGATGCTCTGTCCACTGTGCCACCTAGCTGTGTATTATTTTTTTTCTTTTCTTTTTACTCCTGAAACGAAGTAAGAAGGTTTCCACATACTTTCCCCAGGCATAACTTCTTATATAAGTGTCCACCTGCACTCATATGTCATCTAGCATCTGGGATCATAGGCAAGAGCTGTCATACCACTCTTATTAGCTATTGAATGAAATGGAAAACATTTCAAACCTATACCCTTATTCCCCTTAATTTTTATTCTCAAAGATCCCAAAGTATAGATCTGGAAAGACAAATAATAGATAAAACTTTGGTTACCACCAATCACCATATTGGAATTTACCCAAAAGTAGGAGCATTTTTAATGCATGTTAGAGGTAAGAATTCTTCCTATACAAAAGAAAAAACTGCAAAACCATTTTTGAAGAAGTCAGCATACCCTTCTCCCTCTTCAGATTTGGAGGACTATAGCCACTGTGACCCCTTGCCTACACTCTTCAGGGCTCTAATTCATGTTTAGACTTAACTATTTTAGGAATTTATGATTTTTGTCAGCATAGGAACGTTCTCCAACAAAGCACGTCCTAGAACCATCTGATGCAAGAAATATGTGCAGAACACTGTACTGGACTTAGTGGGAGATACAAAAATTGAGAAAAAAAAAGGATCCCTGCTCTCCAGGAGCATATGAAAGATCAGTGGTTCAGAGGTACATGGAACCTCATTTGACAGGGGAAGAATCTGGTCTAGAAACGTGACTTGCCCAAGGTCACAAAAGTAGTATATGATAAGGGAGATCTGAACTCACCTCTTCGAATTTCAAATCTCATTCTCTTGCTGTCTCTTGATGATAATTTGTCTCCCTATACAGCATGTCAGCTGCTTGAGGGCTCGGATTATTTCATGCTTGTCTTTGTAACCCTGGTGCCTGACACAATACCTGGCACAGATTAAGTACTAACTAGGTGCTTGATCATTGACTGATAGTTTACACATGACAATAGAAAGCTACAAATCAGGATCAGATGAAGCTGTCATGATTGATGTACTGGAAAAATTCATTGATTTGCAGTCAACCTAGGAAAGAGCATCTCTGAAATTAGACTGAACTTCAGATGATAGACCAACATTATTTAAGCACTTACTGAATTCGAGACCTTCTGCTGAGCACAACTGGGAATAAAATGCAAAAGCAAAAAGGGCCCCTGACCTCCAGGAGTTTATATTCTAATCAGGGAGACAGCATGTAAATAACTACACATACCACATCATCTAAATGGGAGGTTATCTCAGCGGAAAGAAAATTGGGTAGAAGGGAGGGAGAACGAGAAAACGCTTGCAACCCTTTGGGCTTGTTAGAAACTCCCAGAACCTGTTCTCTACCGATGGAAGACTTCTAGAAGTTAGACTTACCTGCGAAGGTAATGAAGCAATGGAGAGAGGAAACTCATACTAAACAATTACATTTTTCAACCAGCCAGAACAGTTGACATTGTACTCAGTTTCTCTTTTAATGTGCTATTTTTTGTGTCTGTGAAGAGAAATTCACACCATCAATGACTATTTGTTTCTCCTTAAACATGTGTGCCCATACATGTATGTGTGTGTGTGTGTGTGTGTGTGTGTGTGTGTGTGTGTGTGCGCTATAACCTTTGCAAACTGGATTTGAAAGTAAGACCCAGGGTCACAAATTTCACAATAGGTAAATGTAGCAGCTAGAATGATTAGTGGTGCTGCAACCACTTCTCTGGATAAATAAACATTACTTATTGGACAGTTGTATGAACATTTGAACTCCGGGCAGGCTCTAGCAGTTCACTGCACTGAACTATTTATTTTATATCTAATTTTCCTGTGGCTGCAGTGTTTGATTACCATAAGGAGAAGAAGGCATTTAAATCACAGAAGCCAGCAGCATTTCTAGCTGGAGCTTAATTTTATTTAAAACCTCATATCATTATAATTCCTGGGAGATTCAATGATGTCCTAGAGGAACTGTAAACAATTATAAAGAGATGGCGTTCAATCTTGCCATTCCAGTAATCCTATCATTTGGTTTCCTTTTTTTTCTGAGTAAAGAATTCAGTAATGCTATTTTCCAAGATAATTTCTTGCAGGGAGTTTTTCATTTTAATTTGCCTTGCTGATTTATACCCTTTTCTTGAAAAAAAAAATCTGTTACATGTGAGTTGAATGTATTCCTGAACAGGAACCCCAAACATCATTAGATTAGCCATAGACACCAATGGTAAGAGATGTTAGTGTTTTTCACGATAACGAACATCAGGCACCATAATGTGATAATAGAACTCATTATGAATAGAATGAGAGTGCAGCATAATTGGATTGGAATTCAAGGGTTTGGGGTTCATGTCTTGGGTCAGGCGCTTACTTTATAGGTGACAAGACTTTTCTCCTTTATAGACCTCAGTTTCCTCATATGTAAATGAGTGGTTTCCGATTAGATGATCTTCAAAGTACCTTCTAGTCCCTTATTCTGTGATTCTAGGATGAGATAAGTGGGTGCTTTGAAAATATAATTCTAGTATTTTATAGGTAGTTGGGTGCTGGGAGCTGCTAGTAAGAAGAGAGGGCTATTAGAGAATGAAGAGAAATATATCTATGTGGTGTGGCAGTGAGGTAAACCAGACCGCTCATTTTGTGGACCGTCCTTTGGATAAACCTACATCCTAAGCCAATGGCACACCATTACCATGGCCCTCAAAGATCTCCTGATTTGATGAGCGTAGCATCCAGAGAAAAGGAGATGCTGAGTCCGCACTCAGTCTACCAGCCCAGACTGTAAGCCTTTGAGTGGATCCACCAGAGCTGTTCATTCAGCTGTGCAGAGGGACAGTGCCTAGCTGGGAGGAGAGAAACTACTTTTGAATACACAGTCATTGATTTTTGTCAGCAATTTGTTATTATGACTGAATTGCATGTTCAGAAATGATGATCAATAAAGATGTGGTCAATGATATGAATAAACTATTTCCCAAAGAATAATTGTAAACCATAAATGACCATATGAAAGCATTCTTCAAATAAATAGTTGTTAGAGAAATGCAGTTTAAAGCAACTCTGAGGTTTTTACCCTAACGTCTTGAATACTGACAAAGATGACAAAAAACAGGAATAGTCAATGTTCTGTGGGAATACAGGAACACACTAATGTGTTGTTGGTAAAGCTGTGGAGGGGTCCAGTTGTGATGGATATCAATTGGGAATTATACAAGACAAATGATTAATCTTTTCATAGCCTATGTTTTATAGCTATTCTCATTTCTGCTTGGTAAACTCTTGGATTTCTGAAAACGTTTCTCTCCTAGTGAATTATGGTGAGCCCCTGGGAGTGGGGGGATGCAACACTGTTTATTTAGGGGTATATTGGCTCAGGCTGGAAAAGGGGCAGGTCAAAGCTTCCAGGCTGATCGGTATTAGGACCAGGGCCATGAGTAGCCCCTGAACATTTAGCTTGGGCAATATGGGGAGATCTAGTCTTAAAAAAAAAAGAAAAAAGAAGAAAGATAAGAAGAAAAAAGGAAGAAAGAAAAAAGCATCCCTTCCTACGTATGGGTGTTCCTGCTCTATTACTCTTCATGGAGTTATTATTCATTTTTCTGACTTCCGATGTAGAGCAACGGACAAGGTATAATTAATAGGTTGAGAATACAACCTTTCATACGCTGCCTCAAGGAATGCACTTACCTTTGGGAAGGAGAAAGAGAAGACCAGCAAAATTATGTGGTCTAGAATGGAAGAAAAGTGGTCCTGGAGAGAACTGAAATATAAAGGTGAAGGGCAATATAATATAAGAGCGGGACAACTAGGTGGCACTAGGGGAGCTAGGGCAGTTAGGTAGAGTGAGGAACTGGAGTGAGGAAGATTCATCTTCCTGAGTTCAAACCTGGCCTCAGATACTTACTAGCTATGAGACCTTGGGTAAGTCACCTAACCCTGTTTGTTTCAGTTTCCTCTTCTCTAAATGAGCCGGAGAAGGAAATGGCAAACCACTTGAGTATCTTTGCCAAGAAAACACCAAATGGGGTCATGAGGAGTTGGACCTGACTGAAAAACTACCGAACAGCCACAATAAGAATATAAGGGATTCATACCCACACACATATGTATGGATGTATATGTATAAAGGATAGGATTAAAGGGATTAGAGCAACCCATTCTATATCCTTTGGCCTGTGTGAGAGAACATCAGGAATACCGAAGGGACGAGGGAAGAAGGAGAGGAACTGGGATAGGAAGGGCAGTTGAAAGGCTTCCTTTTGGTTGAATATGTCTCATAAGTGATTTCTTTTGCTTTTTTCTGCTGAGGGCTTGGAAAATGGCCGGTTCCGAAGACAGGCTCCTTAATTAAGACTCAGAGTCACCATTGGTGAGAATAGCCAATCATTTGATGAGAAAAGAATAGAAAGGTTTCCAAAAGATCATTACCTGTCAGCCAAACACACAAACAAATATCAATAAACAGGAAAGAGAGAAATGAACTGAGCTCCAAATGTCTCTTCTTTGGGGGAGGGGGAGCACACCCACAAGTGGTCAGGAGCTATTGTCTTTCTTCTGTAGTCTACAGAAGTGACCTCTGCTGGATACCAGAGAAGGCCTTGGAAGCATAAAAATCTAATATCAATTACCTCTGTAAAACAAACTGGAAACTCAAAAACTAATACTGTAAAGCAGAAAGATTTTTAAACTCCCCCAAAGAACTGTACATCAAGGGAAAAAAGCAAATAAAAGGAGACTTTAAAGTTAAAATCAGTACCTTTATTTCTTCCTTGGCTACAGGGGGCTTTCTGTTTAGCTTTCTCTTATCAAAGAAATGGGCTCACTCCCTCCTTAGCTTTCTTTCTAGAAAGACTTTCACTCATAGGTCTTCCATAAGTCCTTTCACCCTGTTAAAATGAATAATTGAGTATCAGATATGATGGCAACAATCAATCATGGCATTACAAAGCAAATTTATTTTTGTTGAGGATGACATCAACCAACAGTATCCAATGTATTTTTATTTCAGATTTTCTGATAAATGGAACAGAACTTCTGGAGATGAGAAAGCAAATTAGCCTTATGTGTGGGAAAAGGAAAGACATAGGGACATAGATTCAGAGCTAGGAGGGATCTTAGAGGTCATCTATGCTAAACCTCTTCTATTATGGATATAGTAACTGAGGCCCAGGGAGCTGAAGTGACTTTCTAGGATCATTGGATCATAGGATCATAGATGTAGGGCTTGGAAAGGACATCAGTGGCAAACTAGTCCAATTTTCTAGTCCGAGAGGGAGCTGGGATCTGGCCCCAGGGCATCTCCTTTCAAATTCAGAGCTCTTGGTGATGTCATGCTACTCCTCAGTCCATATCAGTCAGGTGAAAATCCACCTCTTATTAGAAAGGTCAATCGTTTCTTTTGTGGATACAACCAAAGTTACTAAGCTTAGGAAATGCACAGGGGCTTTATATTTTAACAGCTCAGAAGTGGCTGTGGCTAGATGGGAATGACCCTGGAAATGGAGAGATGGAGCAATATTTACCATGGGGTTTATGTGAGTGCATTCACCTTTTGGAACGATGTGGCAATGTGCACGTTTCCATATGATCGGAGCTGATTTTAAGCCAAGAAGTGCAGACTTTTCTCCAGGCCATTTTATCAAGGAAGTGAGAATGATAATGAGAAACTTTTTTTTTTCTGGGAAGGAATTTTAATGTGAGGCTTTTTAAGCTCTAATGAATTCACATCAATAGAACTAATAAACTCACCATCATTAGGCTAGTATGTCTATTAAGTGAAAGTAATTTCACTTAATCTTAATTAATTTTCCATTTCTTTTCCCCCCCTCCATTCCTGCATTACACTTTCAATTACTGCACACTCAGAATCCAAAGCTTTGGCCAAACTATAAATAGAAGTGAAATGAAGAAGGGAGACCAAGTCCAAATGTGTTTGGGAGGCTGGATCCTCTTGCATCTTACCGAAGCTAATGGGTCCAGATTTTTCTCTGTGGGATCCCTTTCCATGGAAACCACTGATCTACAGATTGATCAAAACCCAATGGTCCTTTACCAGACTGAGAAAATCTGAGTTTTCTTCATGTTTCTTTTCCATTGGAGACTGGAAATGGGTATGTTATTGAGCTCTCCAGAATATCCAAATAGTCCGAAGAGCACTAGAATTGGAATCAAGAGATAGGGGTTCAAATCTGACTTCCTCATAGGTAAAATGATGACATTGCACTACATGGCTTCTTTCTTTTTTAAACTCTTAAACATAAAATGTTTATTCATTAGAGGGCAAGAGCAGGGCCACACACTCTAATCAATACCCAGGGTATCCATGCAGCTGGGAGAGAGGTAGTTACAGAAGGGCCTCTATTAGATAACGCTAGGACACAGGATGGCCGCTAGCACAGATTTGCTCTTGATCTGGTCAGACAGGAAAGATAGCATCAAAGGGGTTAATAATAAGCTTTATTCTGGTCTAGTTTTCTCTAACACAGTATTGCTGATAATAAGCACAAACTCCTACAGGATTCCTTAATCACCCTTCTCACTGGGGCTGGTGAGAAGAGGGTGGCAACTACCCCTACATCATCGATGGGGTCAATCTAGACACAACTCGTGTATTCCCCTAAATCCCCTCAAGCCTCAATGGGAGCAGGTTGAGGCACACACAGGTTCCCCCCTCCCAAGCCTTAATGGGGGCCAGTCAAGGCACACAGCATTCCAGCTTGTGCATTCAATCCTAAAAGGTTCCCCAGCTCACTGAGCACTGACCACCTACTTTATAGGGCAACAGACAAAGAAGGAGTATGGCCAGCAATAGCCTCACGAATGTACCTCACCACATCCCTATATCTCACTGAGTGGATGTTTATAATTTCAGCAAGTATGTTTATATTATTTATCATTATATAATGCTACGCAAGTGTGGTAGAGATGTTTTGAACCATGAACCTGAGAAATAGAGATAGTTATGGCCATGGGTCCTGGGAAACTGAAGGCTAAGAAAGAATAACAAAAATCCACCTAACTTACACTAAAATTCACCTTACTGACAGCATTATGGCCTCGAGTCTAGAACAATGAGTTGCCCCCATGCACATGTATTTTCTCATTCATATATTCCTCTCTCTCTGTTTTTTATGTCTCTGTCTCTATACACACATACACAAGCATAGCTTCTCCTACTGCTCCCCTCCTTTTAAACTATAAAAGGGAAGAAAGGCAACATAGGAATTCCCAAGAATTCCTACCTATGCTAACTCCATCATCTAGGCTGAGAGAAGAAAGTATCTGGCAGTTCTTCAGCCAAGTGCAGGTTTCACCTTTCCTCCACTGAGCTTGTAGCAGGTACAGAGCCTGTCTGGCTTCAGTTAACTCTCCCATATGATGCACCTTTCTCCAGCCAATAAGTTCACAAGCAAAGCAATGCCTCCATTTCAATCAACACAGCTAAAGAGTCTGCCTATTGATTCAGTTCTGGTCAATTTTAGCATTCTGTTTTCTGTAAGCAGCTCTTCTTTTTTTTAATCTTTTTTATTTAATTTATTTAATATATTTAGCTTACAGCATTGATTTTCACAAGAGTTTGAATTATGAATTTTCTCCCCATTTCTACCCTCCTGCCCACTCCAAGATGGTGTATATTCTGGTTGCCCTGTTCCCCAGTCAGCCCTCCCTTCTGTCACCCCACTTCCCTCCCATCCCCCTTTCCCTTCTTCTCTTGTAGGGCAAGATAAATTTCTATGCCCCATTGCCTGTGCATCTTATTTCCTAGTTGCATGCAAAATCTTTTTTCATTTGTTTTTTAACAACTGTTTTTAAAACTTTGAGTTCCAAATTCTCTCCCCTCTTCCCTCCCCACCCACCCTCTCTAAGAAGGCAAGCAATTCAACATAGGCCACATGTGTATCATTATGTAAAACCCTTCCACAATACTCCTTTTGTGAAAGAC